>MJUU01066117.1:66739-89977 GCA_002080025.1 Modiolus philippinarum | reverse complement strand
TGCCCAAGATCTACAGTTCCATTTTGGTACTCTTGTTTCCAGATTTGTCAGATACTTGCCCAAGATCTACATTTCCATATTTGTTCCTTTGTTTCCAGGTTTGTCAGATACTTGCCTAAGATCTACATTTACATTTTGGTCCTTTTGTTTCCAGGTTTGTCAGATACTTGCCCAAGATCTACATTTCCATATTGGTTCCTTTGTTTCCAGGTTTGTCAGATACTTGCCTAATATCTACATTTACATTTTGGTCCTTTTGTTTCCAGGTTTGTCAGATACTTGCCCAAGATCTACATTTCCATATTGGTTCCTTTGTTTCCAGGTTTGTCAGATACTTGCCTAAGATCTACATTTACATTTTGGTCCTTTTGTTTCCAGGTTTGCCAGATACTTGCTCAAGATCTACATTTCTATCTGGGTACTCTTGTTTCCAGATTTGTCAGATACTTGCCCTAGATCTACATTTCCATTTTGGTACTCTTGTTTCCAGGTTTGTCAGATACTTGCCTAAGATCTACATTTACATTTTGGTACTCTTGTTTCCAGTTTTATTTATAAACTTTCCCAAGGTCTACAGTTCTATCTATGAACTCTTGTATCCAGGTTTGTCAGATACTTGCCCAAAAGTCAACAGTTCCCTCATGGTACTTAAGCCAGATACTTGACCAAGATATGCAGTTTCTTCTGATATTCAGGTATGTCAGATACTTGCCCAAAGGTCAACAGTTCCCTCTGGGCACTAAGGTTTGCCAGATACATGAAAAAGGTCAGCAGTTCACTCTGGATACTTGCCCAAGGTCTGCAATTCTCTCTGATTACCAGGTTTGTCAGATACTTGCCCAAGTTCAGCAGTTCCCTCTGATTACCAGGTTTGTCAGATATTTGCCCAAGCTCTTCAGTTCCCTCTCGGTGCTAAGGTTTACAAGATACATGACCAAGGTCTGCAGTTCCCTCTGGTTACAAGGTTTGTCAGATACTTGCCCAAGGTATACAGTTTAATTTGGTTACTCTATGGAATAATTGTTGATGACTCCAGTGATCTGGCTGTCCATCTCTCCATCTGACAACCTTACATTAGGTTTTCTTATGACACATACTTTTTATGCCCTCGCCATTAGGCGACGTGGGCATTAAGTTTTACCCTTCTTTGTATGTCCGTCCGTACGTACGTACATCCGAAATTTTCATCAAGGATTTCTCGGCTCATGTCTCCCCTTTTCAAGTCTGTCACTCATCTTCTTCCTGTTTGCCAATATATCTGTATGGCGGAGGCATCCATGTTCCATGGACACATTTTCTTTTCTTTTAAAGTTTGTATTAGGATTTCATTTTTTTAAGGAATTGTTGCATATACTGTGTCTGTAGTGGAAACATTGTTTTTGTCAGCAACAAAGACTGACAGTGACTTTGTAAAAAAAACATGACAAAACAACATTGTATAACTAGAGGTTGTGGGAACGACAGCTATCCCTGCACTCACTGATTGACACAGAATACAGTTGTTTTACACCCTGGGCATAATTTTTCTCAATATTTTTGAACTCAAACTATTGATAGTCGTTATTTTTACAAAAAGAATTTAGGAGATAACTGTATTGTATTTTAAGCTTTGCGGACGTAAATCGTAGATTTTACGGTCACAAATTGAGTTTACCTAGCGACGCGTCAGCAGAGTTAGGTAAACGGATATTTGCAACCGTAAAATCAAGAGTTACGTCCGCAAAGCTTAAAATACAATACAGTTATCTCCATTCTAATGCAATGACTCCAGAAACATATTTTTTTACATCATTTTGATCTAAAAATCAAATTCAGAAAAAGTCCGCGAAAACTTATGAACGTCTTTTCCATATAAACAACGTGACGTCACATGAACGCTTGAAATGCAAAACGTAAACACAAGACGTTTTCAGTTGGACTCTACGCTTCAATTTATAATGAAATTCAATTAAAAGAGTTTAGAAGGTAAGCGGTATAAATATTTCGACTGTTTTTCCTCTAAATTAATTACTGAAATGCACATTTTCCAAAATGGCGGACCTTTCTTAGTTACGGCTTGTAGAATGCTGATTTTACTGCAGATGTTATCCAATCAGATTCACTGTTACAAACATATTGCATTAGAATTAAGGATATATGGTTGTTAGGCAGAATTCCCAAAATAAGTGGTCTTTGAGACTTTCAGGAAATTTACCAAGATTGGAATCAAATATTTTTGAAATCAAATTGATTAAACTGTTTGTCTTAAACTAAACAAAATATTTAATATGGTTGCTAGGTAGAATTAAAAAAAAAGTGGTCTTTGAAACTTTCAGGAAATTTACCAAAATTGAAATCAAATATTTTTGAAATCCAATTGATGAAAATGTTGTTTCTCAATTAAAGAAGCTATATAAGTATGGTTGCTAGGTAGAATTTTAAAAAATAAGTGGTCTTTGAGACTTTCGGGAAATATACAAAAACTGGAATCAAATATTTAAAAATCCAACTAGTAGAAATGTTTGTGCTTAACTAAACAAATTATTTTAGTATGGTTGCTAGGTAGAATTCCAAAAATAAGTGGTCTTTGAGACTTGCAGGAAATTTACCAAAATTGGAATTAAATATTTTTGAATCCAGTTGATGAAAATGTTTGTCCTAAATAAAAGAAGCTATTTAAGTATGGTTGCTAGGTAGAATTAAAAAAAATAAGTGGTCTTTGAGACTTTCAGGAAATTTATCAAACTTGGAATCGCATGTTAGAATTCTAAATATTCAAAATCTCATTTTCTATCAAATAATTGCTAAAATAAGTAATTATATGCTCAAATTTAAAAGAAAAATGAGTCTTTAACATTTTCAGGAAATTTACCAAAGTTGGAACCGGAAGCATAATTCCAAAAGCTTATTGCAAATGCAAGACCATATGCAACAATTCTGCATAAAGATTTTATCCCTAAATCCAAAAATGAAGGAGGAGTTTGTGTCACATGCCACATGTGTCAAAATCCACAACTTTGGGCCTTTGTCAGTGTTTGTCAAAATCAACATCTTGGGGCCTCTTGTTTGCACCAAGATAAAGATAAAAAATATGAAAGCTTATTGCGCATCTAAAGACTACATGTAACAATTCTACAACAAAATTAAATCCATAAATCCATAAATGTAGGAGGAGTTTGTGTCACATGCCACATGTGTAAAAATTGACATCTAGGGGCCTCTTGTTTGCACCAAGACAAATATCAAAAATCTGAAAGCTTATTACGCATCTACAAACTATATGCAACAATTCTACAACAAAATTAAATCCCTTAATCCAAAAATGTAGGGAGGAGTTTGAGTCACAAGAAAAGTGTGACGGACGGACGGACCGACCGACAGACAGAGGGTATAACATTATCCTCAAACTTTCTTCGAAAGTGCGGGGATAATTATGAGTATACACAGTAATTAGTCTTGTTTCCTTTTATGTTTTGATGATAGTATGTTTTGTTTAGATATGTTAATTACAAAATCACTAGTGGGACAGGTTAAAATGTATGGCAATTAATGCGTATGTTGGATTTCATTGAGAATTAAATGTATTAATCAAAGCTGTTTATCCGTTGAAGTTTTACAATCTGTAGAAATAATTTGATACATTACAGCATTCTAATATACAGACATGGTTTCCTGATTATTTATGGCAGATTGTTGCCTGTCCTAGATGTGGAGTTCATCTTGGCTGGTAAATATTAGCAACATTAAGAAATTATTGTATATTGGCACAGAATTACTAAAATTAAGACTGATAAATTCCTGCATGAAATAACATTTTTCATTAGTTTCGTAGATATGTATGAAAGTTTATGATGTTTTAAACAAATTCTTGAATGTCTTACATGTAAGAGGTGGGGAGGGGAGCAATAGGGTTTCATGAACAGGCTAAATATCCTTAATTTCCCCAAAATAGTTAATAGAAACTGCAGCCATAAAATTAGTAACACAATGTTTATGACTTACAGCAAGCAGTTCCTTTTAGGGTCTATTTAAGGTAGTAGACCAGGCGTTACCTAAAAATTTTCCATACAGTCAATTTTCTTTAAATTTCCAGTATGAAACAATTTTGTTCTAAAATTATTCTAGAAAAAAATTTGAAAACTTTCACTGTAAGAGTTTTTTTTTCTTTGTTTATGGAAACACTCATATGATCATATCTTAGGAGTCTTAAATTCTGGTAAGCAATCACCATGAAGCACACTGCACTGTAGATGTACAGTGGATTCCTGTTAATTGCATACATTATTTGTCAGGAAAAAATATGCAATTAACAGGAATATTCTATTAAGAGGAGTTTTCAATCTTGCTGTAAAAACATGTCAATTAACTTTAAAAGAGTCAAATGATGAGTTAATCATTAAGCAAACACAGAGATTACAGTCTGTTTATAAAAAAATATTAATTGATTTGACATTTCATATTAGATATCTCATTTTAATTAGTATTTTCAGAATAATTTGCTAAAAATATATACTTTTAATGTTAAATTTCACAAAACATGTCTTGATTTGAAAATGAAACTATTCAATTAACAGGAATTTTTTAACTATTCAATATGCAATTAAAAGGAATAAATAACCTAGAAGCATATAGAAAATGGTTTTGTGCAGCAAAATTGTATGCAATTAAGAGAAATATTCTATTAAGAGGTATGCAATTAAATGGAGTTGACTGTATAAGAATTGGCATAAAACGACTGTAAATTGCCAAACTTCTTCATAGAAACTTGTAGACCTAAATATGAGAGAATAATGATCATAAGTATGCAGCATGAAGTATTGATTTGCTGTAGAAAAGAAAACATGTTGTCAAAATATTGCTGAAAACACAACTTCATTCAATTTCTTTAGATGAAAATCCTAACAGTCAATTTTCACCCAAAACTGGGAAATAAAAGGTCCTCCATACATATGACTTACATGTTTGTATATCAAAATTTTATGAAAATTCACGGTCCTGTTGGTTTTACAATGTTAAGAAAAATGCATAAAAAGTCTTAGTATTCCTTAACACTGAACGTCAAGCAGAAAGACTTACCTCCCTTTCGAAAAATCTGACTTTCATTAATTTTAATATTTTTGAGATGCTAGTCAAAACCTAGATATTTTTATGTTGGCACTTTCAATTATTTTATAAAGGGACTGCAGTTCATGATAACATGAATTTATGATAAATATTCTAAATCTTTTGTTTTATTTGTACCAATCAAAACAAGTAATTTGTGGAGAAAAAGGAGTTATCTCCCCTACCCCTACCTTAATAAATGTGTCCTCACCTGACCTTCTTGACAGGGTCAAATAGCTTGATGTTGAGACTGATTTGTTGTTTGTTTCTTTACCAATAAGTGACATTTCCTTTGTGAAAAGATTACATAATGCAACATTGTCATTGTGTATAAATCTACACAGTGTTTAGTATTTTATGACAATGTTTTTGCATTTAATACAGCAGCTGATAATGCCACATCAAACTAATTATTAGATCCTCATCCTCATTCGCCCCATTTGTTCTAAGCTCACTTTTTTTTTATTTTCAATTCTTCAGAAATTTTCTTTAAATTCCTATCAAATTTAGTGAAAATCAGTAACAAATATAAAAGAAAACCCTTCCACCCACCCAAGAGTTTTTGTTACTGGTGGATGAATATCTACAAATTAACTTGAAAGAGCCAAAAAGATATACACATCACAAAATCACAGTAGGGACAGATAATTGAATCGGTTCTATTTCCCTCTAACAGTTAACACAAATAAAAGTAGACCTATAACAGAACAGTTCACACCAAATGGTCAAAAACAGTTAACATCATGAGTTGGCAGGAGAGGTTTCCAAAGATTGGAATTTTTTTTCATGATTTCCCAGTTTCACATACAGTATCAAGATTTTCATACCCTGTGAACAGTAGAAGTGTAAACATTTACTATATATGTACTTGTAGGCTTTATACATATACTGGTGCACCATCTGTAAAGAAACCTAGATCTTTTGTAGGATTAATATTACAGAACTTATTGGAAGATATAGGTAGGTCATATAAACCTAGAACTTTTGTAGGATTAATATTACAGAACTTATTGGAGGATATAGGTAGGTCATATAAATCTAAAACTTTTGTAGGATTAATATTACAGAACTTATTGGAAGATATAGGTAGGTCATATCAACCTAGATCTTTTGTAGGATTAATATTACAGAACTTAGTGGAAGATATAGGTAGGTCATATAAACCTAGAACTTTTGTAGGATTAATATTACAGAACTTATTGGAAGATATAGGTAGGTCATATAAACCTAGAACTTTCATAGGATTAATATTACAGAATTTATTGGAAGATATAGGTAGGTCATATCAACCTAGAACTTTTGTAGGATTAATATTACAGGACTTATTGGAAGATATAGGTAGGTCATTTAAACCTAGAACTTTTGTAGGATTAATATTACAGAACTTATTGGAAGATATAGGTATGTCATAGAGTTTTGCATAAAATTGATTGTAAAGTTATAATTCAGATTTGGGAACTTATATCGTTGTAATTGAACACTATGAAATTCATGCAAAGTATAAAATGAATTTTCGGCATACCGGAAGTAGATGAGTGACTGACTTGAAATTCATTGCTGCATATGCAAGCTGGGAAATCCTTAACAAAAATTTTCACTATATCATGTTTATGGCTATACTGGAAAAAAATCAGTTTTTAGCAAACAGGAAGTAGACGAGTGGCAGGCTGTAAAGGGGACACATGGTACAACTTGACATACCAAAGCTTCAGACCAAATATTAAATCATTACTGCATATACCAGCTTAGAAATCCTCAACAAAAATTTTCAATAATATGTCTATAATTGACAAAATCAGAGTTATCTGCAAACAGGAAGTTGATGAACTACAGACTTGAAAAGGAAAATCACGGTATAACTCATCATTCCAAAGCTTGAGACCAAATATCAACTCATTACTGCATACGCAAGACTTACTTTCATATGGAAAGACAATGAATGATAAAACTTACAATGGCGGCATAAAAAATGAGAAAATTTTAATAGTGTCCTATAGTGGTTTTGTAGCACTTGATTCTATTGTAGAATTTTCTGTATTTGTCAGTATTGGGGTACATTCCTGGCATAAGGTTGTATTGTTGGAAATCCAGTATACTTGGTCTATTTGTATGAGATGTTTTTAGAATTATGACCACCTTGATAACATGCATTGTTTTCAGTAGACCAATGTGTTTCCGTGATTCCATGGGTTTTTGTCTTATATGCAAAGAAAGTCACAGAAAGCACAACGTAGGCCTGCAAAGTATGACTGCAACAGGGACCGTGACGTAAACTCGAGATATTTTATAGAACCCATCGATTTTGGTAGCTTATGGTTAACCCTATCTAGTGGACATAAAATCATTTGACTTGTGACCTTGACCTCAATTTCATGGTCCACTGACCAGGTAAAGTGATTTTGCTCAGTTCTGTTTCTCAATAACTACAAGTGATAGGTCAATGATATTTGGTATATAGCTTGGTCTTTTTTAGTACATGTCAGTCTGCCATATGGCTTTTGACCTTGACCTCAATTTCACGGTTCAGTGACCAGGTTAAGTTTTTTTGCTTAAGTCTGTTTCTCAATAACTACAAGTGATAGGTCAATGATATTTGATATATAGCTTGGTCTTTTTTAGTACATGTCCGTCTGCCATATGGTTTTTGACAATGACCTCAATTTCATAGTCCGTTGCCGAAGTTATGTCTTTTTGCTTAAGTCTGTTTGTCAATAAGTGATAAGTCTATGATATTTGGTATATAGCTTGGTCTTGATTAATACATGTCATATGGCTTTTGACCTTGACCTCAATTTCACAGTCCAGTGCCCAACATAAGTGTTCTGCTTAAGTGTTTCTCAGTAACTACAAGTGATATGTCAATGATGTTTGGTATATAGCTTGATCTTGGTTATAACATGACAGTCTGCTATATGTTATTTTAATTTGACATAAATTTCACAGTCTATTGAACTTGTTAAGAGTCTCAGTATCTGTTAGTTGTTGGTTGATGATATTTGGTATGTGGGTTGGTCTTTGGTAGTACATGACAGTTGATCATATTTCTTACGTCTTTGACCTTAATTGTATGGTCTATAGTGAGCATGTTTTGATTTTCTGATTAGGCCAGTGTGAATTTTTTACATCAGTTGTAGTGACCAAGCAGATACGGGGTAGTTCTGTTAGGGTCCACCCTTGTTATTTGATTCAATAAGTGTTCAAGTGATTACATGGGTTTTTAAGTGATTCAATTGGTGTTCAGGTGACCCCCATAGGCGTTTAAGGTTGTTCCCACCATTGATTTCTGACATTTTGTTAGATATGCAGACTCCTCCATCTTTTCCCATATATAACATGTAAAATATTTTGCTGATAAGAGTCACTTTTCAAGTTATATTCTTAAAGCATTAATCTGTGGGGTATTTATGAAAAAAAATAAGAAATTCCAGAAATTGTCTCATTGACATTACTCCTTCACTCGATTTTCAAAACTTACAAATTTCTTTGCAAAGCCTATGAAAAACCCAGGAAATGGACATTTCCCACCAATTTTTAATTGATTAACTTAATTTATATAATTTTTAATATCTAGTTTGCATTTGATCAAATTACTGTGATGTGCAAATTTTTACATGGGGCTAGTTTTTGCTACTTTCACCATCAAGGAAAATCCAAAGGATCCCCCCACCCCATTTTAATTGTTTTGATTTGATTTGTAATATGTAAAAGCAATGACATTGATGAATATGAAGGACTTTTGTGCAAAATTATCCCCTTGTTAAACTAGTTCTATGTTTATAGTTATGTAGCCTTTCATTATATTAATTTGTTAATTTTGTGTATTCATTTATTTGAAATATCTTTCTGTTTGTAAAGTTCTAACAGAATTTTTCCCATTTTTTCAGAATCTCAAACCATAATACACATACCAAAGGCCTACGGAAGTTGACAGATATAGAAGAAAAAACATTTTGTTTTATTGTTATTATGGTGCAAGGATCTCATCATATAAACTTTTACTGTGATTTGCAATAATCCATTCAATTTATCACTAGACTTATGTTGTCCATTGTCATTGTTTTCTGATGAGATAAAAATAATGTATTGTATATACAGAAAAATGCATACTGTTTGTATTTAAGGCTAAGATAATATAGGGTTATTGCATAAATATTGAGGAATATTGTCCATAGTAGAATTTTATATTGCACAAGCTGGCAAGTATATTATTTCCCTAAGAAAGCAACCAAATGTAAGCATGCAGTAAATTTCCATATTGCACTAGTGCAAATATGACTTAAATTTCATGACGTCATCAATAACCAAAATCAGATTTTTTACAGAAATTTTAGCTTAGCTTTACAAAAAAAATATCCAAGATTCTCATTGTCTCTCCCAGAATTTTATATTGCATGAGCTTCAAGAGCAGTATATATTCTACAAGGGATAATATTCCCCAACATTAATGCAATAACCCTTTTATTGTATAGCAAAGCTAAAATTCAGTTACCGTATTCCTCGTATACGTATTAAGCGCCCTTGCCACTATAAGCACCCCACCCCCCACCCACCCTTAATTTCGTTTGAAATCCTTAAGAGTTCCCTCAAAATTCCCACTAGAAAGCATTCTTTCCGTATTTATTACATACGTTTTCAGTCATTGATTTGTTTTTATCAATTGCGCATGCGTAAGCATCCAAGTTTCAATTGTTTCAATTGACAACAATTGAGTAATCATGTTTTTCGTTGGCATACTGATCCTCCTGATTCTTTTCGTTACAAGAACTTCGTTTTGGAACACGGTTTTTGTCCTACTTAATAAGTGCGTCCCCCCCTTTTCAAATTTCTAAGCCCCCAGGGTGCTTAATATGAGGAATATAGTAATAAGGAAATTTTTTGTTGTCGATGACGCCAGGAAATTTATGTCATATTTACAGTAGTGTAATAAAGAAATTTATGACACGCTTGGGTTTGCTTTCGTAGGCAAATATTGTATTGTTATGCAGTAAAAGTAGTAGGCAAATATTGTGTTACTATACAGAAAAAATTGTTCCTGTTTTTGAGAAAATTTCAAATATTTAAAAGCTTTATTTGTACCATTTCTATTTATTCACACAGACATGACTCAGTTCACTATTTGCAATTGAAGTTAGTTGTTTCAGTTTCAAAAAGCCCCCTTTTATTTTCAAAAAGCATTTACTACCAGGAATTTACTTCAGTTTAGCTACCACTAATAATATATTAAATGTATAAGCCAGCTATGCATTTATACCATTATTTCGACAACAACCAGCTTTCATCTTGCAGGTATGGATGAACATAACATATACATATAGTACCGATACTAATAATGTATTCACATAACATATGCATATAGTACCGATGCTAATAATGTATTCACATAACATATACATGTAGTACCGATACTAATAATGTATTCACATAACATATTCATATAGTACGGATACTAATAATGTATTCACATAACATATACATATAGTACCGATACTAATAATGTATTCACATAACATATACATATAGTACCGATACTAATAATGTATTCACATAACATATACATATAGTACGGATACTAATAATGTATTCACATAACATATGCATATAGTACCGATACTAATAATGTATTCACATAACATATACATATAGTACCGATACTAATAATGTATTACATAACATATGCATATAGTACCGATACTAATAATGTATTCACATAACATATACATATAGTACCGATACTAATAATGTATTCACATAACATATACATATAGTACCGATACTAATAATGTATTCACATAACATATACATATAGTAACGATACTAATAATGTATTCACATAACATATACATATAGTACAATGTATTCACATAACATATACATATAGTACCGATACTAATAATGTATTCACATAACATATACATATAGTACCGATACTAATAATGTATTCACATAACATATACATATAGTACAGATACTAATAATGTACTCACTTAACATATACATATAAATGTATTCACATAACATATACATATAGTACAGATACTAATAATGTATTCACATAACATATACATATAGTACCGATACTAATAATGTATTCACATAACATATACATATAGTATAGATACTAATAATGTATTCACATAACATATACATATAGTACAGATACTAATAATGTATTCACATAACATATACATATAGTACCGATACTAATAATGTATTCTGTTTTTATAGGGTTGTGATTTCGACATTTTGTCACTTGTTTTTTAAAATTTACATTATATAATTACTTATATTTTCATGTGTTATAGGAAGGTTCACGAACCTCATTAGTGATGTCATAAATCTAATTTACATATGCAAATTAGCATTTTTGGTTGGCAAAGTCGTAGTAGGACCACTTTATAAGAATTTTAAAGAATTTTTTATTTTTTGTCATTTTTTTTATTATTCGTCCAATTTTGGATCTTTAAAATGTGTACTAAACTTTAAGATTTTCATATTTTTTCTGCCGATTTACTTTTTTAAAATTTTGTGCAGAAAAAAAAAGTTTTAAAAAGTGTAAAAATTGTTGAATTTATATAGATATTGAAAATAAATTTATTAAAAAAAATAATATCCTGTAAAAGTGTAAAAATTCAAGAATTTCGATCAAAAAGAATTATCAAGATACCTCAATTAACAATTTCATACGAGTGAATTGAAAATGACATTTTTATGACCCTTATTAATTAACATGATTTCTTGCCAACCAAATTTACCTTTTCAAGTCTGTGATGTCATGGCGAACCTTCCTATTATATTGTGACATGGTGTATGTCTATATTTTAACATTTTTTGTGGATATTTTTAGTGATTTTTCTTAATTATTTAAATCTAAAAGAATGTGAGTTTTATGATATTATTGTGTTTTTCTGGTATGAAATAGTTCCATGAGTCGTTAATTTTTTCACATAAAAAATAAAGTCAAATTGAGTAAATTTACATAAGACAAAATCTTATTGGTGAACACAGATTATTGTTTAAGTGCAAAAGAAAACAATATTTGCACCCATGGATCTAGTCTATGTAAGAAAGGGGTTTCCAGTCAGTTGCCATTTTTTGGGCAATTTTTACTTAAATTCCAGGGATGGGGGGGGTGTCTTTACCCACAGAAAGGCTCTAGGATATGCCCAATGATTTGATAATACAATATACTATAGAATGTAATTAAGTGTAATTCATTATACAGTTGTGTACAAATACATGTACAAATCCCTCCATAGTATGAACTTAGGATAATGTGTTTCATAGCCTTGTTTTTCTATCTGTCTGTTTGTCTGTCTGTTAATGTCATTTTTAGTTCGCCCGCAACAAAGTTGAGGGGACTATTGGAGTACCCCCGGCGTCCACGTCTTTGTCCTCGTCCACATTTAGGATATCTTGGTAACTATGAAGGATTGGATCATCAAACTTTGCATACAGATGCATCTTAAGATATCTCACTGCATCCAAGAAATGGTCTCTTTGACCTTTATTTTCCGCTTTAACGACTTATATTCAAGTTTACGTCCGAGTTCAGATCTCGGTCACTATACATGGTAGGATCATTTAACCTTGCATATGCATGCATCTCTGATGGTAGATCAGCATCCAGGCAAAATTAGGTCACTTTGACCCATATTTTCCACTTGAATGACTTAAATTCAAGTAAACATCGGAGTTCAGATCTCAGTCACTATACATGTTAGGATCATGTAACCTTGCAATATGCATGTATTTTTAAGGGGGGTGGGAGACATTTTCGGGATGCCGGGATTGGCCATTTTTCACTTTGGGGAAGTCGTGAAGGCCCTCTTTTAAGGCCGAAATTCGGGATGAAAATGCCTTCAGGACACAGGAAAGGGGTGTTTTTAGACCTGGGAAATAAGGATTGGCAAATTTAAATACAATCTTCCGAGTTCAGAACTTTTCACAAAAAAAGTCCGGGATTTCGGGATTTGCCCATTTTAATGTCGGAGAAATCGGGATGAGACCCCATCTCGCCCCTGTCATCTTTGATGGTAGTACAGCATCCAGGCAAAATTAGGTTACTTTGACATTTTCCACTTGAATGACTTGCATTCAAGTATATGTCCGAGTTCAGATCTCAGTCATTATACATGGTAGGATCATGTAACCTTGCATATGCATGCATCTCTATTAGTAGGTCAGAATCCAGGCAAATTTAGGTCCATTTGACCTATATTTTCTGCTTGAATGACTTACATTCAAGTTTACATCCGAGTTCAGATCTCAGTCACTACACGTGGTAGGATCATGTTACTTTGCATGCATCTTTGATGGTAGTACAGCATCCAGGCAAAATTAGGTTAGTTTGAAATTTACTGAAGAGTTCCGATCTCAGTCACTGTACATGTTAGGATCATGTAAACGTGCATATGTATGCAGCTCAGATAGTATGAGTATCCGAGCAAAATTAGGTTACTCTGACAATGTGCCATAATGAGGCGATTTTTGTAATCGTTGATTACCTATGTTTAATTAAGGAATTTTGTTAACAAAGGAGAAATACACCTTTATGCAACTGTCTCAGATATTAATATGTTCTTTGCTGTAACATTCAACTTTTGAGGCATGATTTGGTTCTTCACATTTAAATTGTATAAATATATATATATAAGAAATTGGGGAGAATTCTTTATATTCATTATTGTGTCGCCTGCTGTAAGCAGAGTCGACACATAGGGATTACTATCTGTCGTCTTGAGTTGTCGTCGTCATCGTCATAATCCTGTGTCGTGCATTGGTTTTTGAATCAGCAACTCCTTCAAAACTACTAGTCCGATTCCAACCAAACTTTCAGGATATGTTGTTCACTTGGTGTAGTTGTAAACCTGATACTTAGAATTTTGATTTTACAGATTTTAGAGGTTCATGGAATCAAAATTGCTCATTTGTGAGTCTCGTCAGTTTTTGAATAGATGCAACTCCTTCAAAACTGCTGGTTTGATTCCAACCAAACTTTCAGGATATGTTGTTTACCTGATGTAATTGTGCATCTGATACTTAGAATTTAGATTTTACAGATATAGAGGTTCACAGAGCCAAAATTGCTCATTTGTTAATTTGGTTTGTTAATCTTTGACTTCTTCACAAATGTGTGTGAGATTCCAACCAAACTTTCAGTATATGTTGTTTATCAGGTCTGGTTATGCACATTATACTTGAAATTTTGTTTTACAGATTTAAGAGGTGTGCCAAGCCAACATACCTCATTTGTTATTTCAGTTTGTAAATCTGCAAGTCCCCAAAACTCTATTCATATTCTAAACTAATTTGCAGAATATGTTTTTCTCCTAGCCTAGCCATGCTCATTATACTTCAAAATTTAAGTTTACAGATTTCAGAGGTTCACTGGGCCACAAATGGCTCTTCTGCAATGCAGGCGACACAAGTGTTCCATGGAACACCCATCAATTTTGTATATTGCTGTTATAAAGAGATAAAGATTCTAATGCATCACTTTGAGTATATTGTCAATCTTTTTTATAACCCCCCCCCGCTTTAGCAGGCAGTATATTGTGATCATGGTGTCTGTTCGTTATTCCGCCCACCATAGGGGTGCACACTTTGTGGCGACAACTCCTCTTAGACCACTTGGTGAAATTCAATGAAACATTCACAAAATGTTCACAACATATTGCCATTGTGCATCAGCTATTTGTAAATTTAATTTAAATTGATTTGTTTTGGTTGAATTTTTCACTTCTGGAATCAAATGGAGAAGCAGGGGTAGATGCTCACACCAGTTTTAATTTTATGTCGGGTTCAGGTAAAATTTTGCAGATTTTTGTGTCGCCTGTTGTAAGCAGAGTCGACACATAGGGATTACTATCTGTCGTCTTATGTCGTTTGTCGTCGTCCTGCATCGTCCCGTCTGTTTTTGAATCCGCAATTCCTTCAAAACTGCTAGTATGATTCCAATCAAACTTTCAGGCTATGTTATTCACCTGATGTACTTGTGTACCTGATACTTAGAATTTTGATTTTACAAATTTATGAGGTTCATGGAGCCAAAATTGCTCATTTGATAGTCTGTCGGTTTTTGAATCCGCAACTCCTTTCAAATTACTAGTCTGATTCCAATCAAACTTTCAGGATATGTTGTTCAACCTGTGTAGTCGTGCACCTGATTCTTAGAATTTTTAATTTACAAAATTAAGAGGTTCACGGAGCCAAAATTGCTCATTTGATAGTCTGTCAGTTTTTGAATCCATAACTCCTTCCAAACTGCTAGTCCAATTCAAACCAAACCTTCAGGATATGTCGTTCACATGGTATAGTTGTGCACCTGATACTTAGAATTTTGATTTAATAGATTTCAGAGGCTCACGGAGTCAAAATGCTCATTTGATAGTCTGTTGGTTTTTATACGACCGCAAAAATTTTTGTGTACCTGATACCTACAATTTTGGTTTAACAGATTTTTAGAGGTTTGTGAATCTGCAACTCCATCACCACTAATAGTCAGATTCCAACCAAATTTTCAGGATATGTTGTTTCCCTGGTGTAGTTGTGCATTTGATACGTAAAATTTTTAATTTTACAGATTTGAGAGGTTCACTGAGCCAAAATAGCTCATTTGTTTATTCAGTTTGTTAATCTCGAACTCCTTCAAAACTGTAAGTCATATTCCAACCAACCTTTCAGAATATGTTCATCACCTGATATAATTGCATACCTGATACTTTAAATTTTGATTTTACAAATATTAGATGTTCATGGAGCCAAAATAGCTCATTTGTTAATTTGGTTTGTTAACCTTTGACTCCTTCACAACTGTCTGTGAGATTCTACCCAAATTTTCAGTATACAATGTATGTTGTTTATCGGATCTGGTACTTAAAATTTTGTTTTTAAGAGGTTTGCCAAGCCAACATAGCTCATTTGTTAATTCAGTTTGTTAATCTGCAAGTCCCCAAAACTGTAATTACAATTCTATACAAATTAGCAGAATTAGTTTTTCTCCTAATCTAGACATGCACATGATACTTGAAATTTTAATTTACAGCTATTAGTGGTAGTGTCACTGGGCAAGAAATGGCTCTTTTGTAGTGCAGGCGACACAAGTGTTCCATGGAACACCCATTTTTCTACATGTCATATTAAGATGAAAAAAGGTTAATGTGATTTCATATTGATGAGTGTTAGCAATTTTCTTTAAATCATATTTATCTATCATTGTAATGCTCATCTGTAAACTTCTGTATATATTTCTTATACATTGTAAATGTTTGTTTCTGATAAGTACTCATTAAGAAATATAATTCATTTATTATCTTGTTTGATATGAAATCCATTATGATTTTTATTTGAAGCTGTTTTTCTTTTTTTAACATACCTTACAATTAATTACAGATAGTAATTGTAGCATTCGTTTAAGTTTTGATTCGACTTCGTATGTATTACACTCCGAAGGAGGGGTATACTGTCTTACCTGTCCATCCACTACACATTATTTTGGTCTCTGCACCTGCATATCACAGCAACTTGATATTTCCTATGGTAAAGTATGGTGTCCTATACTGCACCTCCCCTTTTCAGCCAAATCGAATCATCACTACCTATTTGCCTTTTTTTCATTTTCCAAATTCGATTTTTTCATCAAACTTTTCTCAGCAACCACATATGACAGCCATTTGATATTTAGCATGCAACTTCAGTATGAGACACTTTACTTTGTCTCCCATTTTCCACCATATTGTTGCAGTACCTCCTGTTTACTTTGTCTCCCCTTTTCCACCATATTGTTGCAGTACTTCCTGTTTTATACCGAATTTGTGTGTCTTTTACTTTCATTTTCAAAATGTGATTTTTTAACATACCTTACCAGAAGTTTGTGATAGGTGTGAGATATTGCAAATATAGTAACTGTCCTCTTTTGTCTATTGTTCATTAGCTATTCAGATTTTGATCATCTCCTCTGAAACTTGGAGAAATTTCAACAAATTCTACAGAAAAGAAGTATTCAAATTTTTTTATGCCCCCGCTGGGGCATTAAGTTTTACCCGTCCGTCCCTACGTCCGTCTGTCCATACGTACGTCAAAAAATTTTTGTCAAGGACTTCTCAGCTTGTGTATGATGTAATGATTTTATCTGCACTGAAGAGACATAAGTTGTCGAAATGCGCATATGCAGAATCAAAATTCACAGTAACTTCGGTATTTTGTTATTTGATATTTGGTCTGAAGCTATGGTTTGATGAGTTGTACCTTGTCTACTTTTTTCAAGTCTGTAACACATATACTTCCTGTTTGCCGATATATATCTGGTGGTGGCATTCCTGTCCCATGGATACATTTTCTATTTATATTTAAAGATTTTTTTATTTGTTCCAATTGTGATATATTATGGTTTCAATTGACCAGTAGTTTCACAGGAGAAGTTTGACATCGTTCTTTCCATAGGCTTCAATGTTAAAATATGTTCACCACTGGTTGCTATCTTGGATCTGATGCAGACTTGCTGAAAACATTTTCCAAAAGGGACCAACTAAGGATAGTTGTGACCAAGGATGGTTCAAACTAGTCAGGTAGTTTCCGAGGATAACATCTTTAAATGGGTTTCTCATAGGGTCCAATTAACAAAGTGACTGCTGGCAGCCATTTTGGATGAGGTATGGGATATAATACAACTTCAATTATGAAGATAAAATGTAGTCCTTGAGATGTTCTTTGCATTTATAATACAACTTCCATCTCTAAATCATTTTTGAAATTCAAGGCAAAATGTATAAACTTCCAAAAAATTGACCAATAAAGGACAATAACTACTATATAGAAATTCAAAATATTCTCCAAAATATCCGGATGGGTAGATAGATCTTGATATGTTGAACATATTTGTGATTTAAAGTTGACCTCTGTCTTTTATAGTTTTTTTTTACACATAAAAACAAGAGCTGTTGCTGAATGGCAGCCATTTATACACCCCTCTAATTGAACCCTGAATAAAGCCAAGTGTACATTTAAGTGTGTGTGGACACAATACAGTTGTTGACACAGCACAAATGTGGACACAATACAAGTATGGACACAATAAAATACCTCCCCCTTTTTTCCAGAAAATATTATAAGACTAATTATCTCCCCTTCAAAACTTCAGACAGCAACCATATTATTTCAATCATTTCTTCAGGTGGTAACATTTCATCAAAACCCAAATATCTGTTTAAGAGGACATGCGCTAACAAGTTTCGTCCCCATTTTTTCAGAAAATATTTCAAAATGAATTATCTCCCCTTAATATTTGGGGCAGCAACCATATTTCTTCATGCACACCTCTTGGTGGTGTACTACAACTGTGTAACATTTCATCAATATCCAAACAGCTGTTTAGGAGAACATTCACTGATAAGGTTTGTTCACCCTCCCCTTTTTCCAGATAATATTCGAAGATGAATAATCTGCCCTTCAAATTTTCGGGCAGCGACTATATATAAACTTCATGCATATCTTCAGGTGGTGTACTACAACTGTGTAACATTTCATCAAATTCAAAGCAGTGGTTCAGGAGAACATGCACTGACAAGGTACATGGATGGACAGACATACAAGGCGATTCCTATATACCCCCCCCCCCCCAAAAAAAAAAAAAACAAAAAAAAAAACTTTGTTTACAAGGGGTATAAAAGTATTAAAATTTTGAAAATTTTATGGTAAACAGGCAATAACTATTAAAACATTTTAACAGATCCTCTTCAAAATCACATTCCCCGCCCTTGACGATTTCACCCCACTTTTCCAGTGGCAGTCAGAATTTCCCGTCCCATGGCCATTTCCATACCCCAAAGTGATTATTTATCAACAAACTTGTTCTCGTCTTGATATAGCTGAAATATTGCTGAGTAGACGTTAAACAATATTCAATCAATCAATCAATCAAAATCACATGACAGGTAAATCTTGTCATTCTGATCACTTCTATTCACATGCAAGATGTTTTTTTTTATCTGTGACCATTTTTAAGTTATTTGCCAAAAACAGCAATTTTCCACTATGTGCTATTATTAGTTATGGCAGCCATGTTGTTTGTTTTTTCAGACTACCTCGGATACAAATTTGAAGCAACATACCCTTGTATAAAGCTTCAGGCAAAGTTTGGTTAAAATTGGCTCAAGTGTTTTCAGAAGAGAAGATTTTTTAAAAAGTTTACAATGAGCAGACGACTAACACCAAGTGATGGACATAGCTCACATGACCCTTCACATGCTAGGGGGAAAAGGTATTTTGTTGCTCTGCGATTGAAAAAAAAGAAGTCCGAGCACTTTCTAGTAGTGACATATTTATGTCAATACATATGCTTAGAGCGTAAGAAAAATGTCCCTCTACCTACCTACAGTAGGAGCTTTATAGTACATGTATTACTGTGTGCCGCCAAGAAATTATTGCATTGTGACTTCTTCCTCAAGTGACTTGCCTATAATGATCCCAGTTTAATTACATCCAAGTTCACACCTCTATTACTGTAAACATGGCAGGATTACTCTACTTTATTATTTGATATTTGGGTTATTGGATGTGGTTGTTTACAATGATTTATTCACTTTTTTACTTTTTTGGGATCCATTTAGGGCTTGCTATATGGAATGAGAATCCTCACTACAGTGATCCCTAGATGCTTTGTTTTGGGTCATTTTAACCTGGAGGTGGGATTTCCTTTCTTTTTTCATACTTGTATACTGGTAATAATTGCAAGCATCTCTGATGGTAGATCAGCATCCAGGCCAAATTTGGTAAATTTGACCTAATTTCTGCACTTGATCAGAATGCATAAAATTTATGTTTTATATTTTGGTAATTGTTCAATATTAGGATCATCTTATCAACAGTTCATATCTCAATTATTTGTAAACTGTTGAATTACTTAACCTTGCATTTGCATATATATGTATGCATCTGTGATGGTATAACTGGACAGTGAGAAAACAAGATCTGGGCCCCTTTGAAGGCATTTTACATAAATGTCTGTAGGTGATTTTGGGTGACTACTTAGTGTTTTCAGATCTTCACCTCATCTAGTTCTTCTTGAAGCATGAAAAGGAAAGGAAATAGGGTAAATGTCAAGGAGACAACATACCATCTCCAGGCTAAAACGACCCAACACAAAGCATCTAGGGGTCACCATATGGTCTTCAACACAGTGAGGAACCTCATACCATATAGCAAGTCCTTAATGGCCCCAAAAAAGTAAAAAAGTTAATATCAACTTCCAATGCTAGAATTCAAGATTTCATTCTCTTTTCAAGAAACACAAGTTTTTTTCTGAATAGATGTGTGAATATACAAGAACATGTATTGTTATGTATTCATTTAGGCTCAGTCAAGAATAAACTCAAAACTTTATAAAAATCAACATTTATTACAGAAGATAATTGTGCTCCAATGTTTTCCAAAGAACTTAATTATAATACATGTCTGTGAAGTGAAAAATATCCTGTCTTAATCTCTATTAATGTCAAAATTGGAAATTTCCAACTTTTTTGTCATGCAAATATCAAATTTTTTTTTACAATTGTGCACTGTTAACTTATGTATCAATATGTAGCATAGGCAGGGGGTGTCAATAGTATTTTTGAAGTATTCAGAATAATTTTAATGCATTGTATAGTTAGTGGAATGAACAAACTTCTTTTTATAAGGTTGATGATACCATATTTATCCATTTCTGTAAAATTAAAACAAACTGATGAAGTATTAGAGCTTCCAAAAGGTATTGAATCTATTCATTTTCACTTTATCTTTTCTTACTAGATCAAGTTATATATGGTGTATTTCAAGATGGATTAAAATATAGACAATATATTATAAACAATAATAAGAAGGTACAAACAATATATAAATCAAAAAACAATATCCCACAACTGTTTTTACTACAATCATCTTGTTAAAAACATATTGTTTTGTGTTAACAGGTAATTCATGATATCCAGAGAACATCAATTTAAGCTATTTTTGCCTTACATAAACTTAAATTACTTAAATTCTGCCTTTTTTGCCACTTGGTTTCTAGTTGAAAATTTTACGATTTTCAAAGCAAATTAATATCCATTTGCCACAGATGTCTAGGGAACAAAATTCTAGTCCAAATATTTATTGCATTTGAAATTCAATATCTTAGTATAATTATAAAATGAACAGTTGTAGTTTATACAATAAAGAATATTTGAAATAATAGGCATGCCTATTATCTAAGCCTTGATAATATATAAAGACTGTGGATGTACTTTTATTCCTTGACATCAATTTTTGTGGTTTTCATAAAAATTACTATTTCATGGGCACTTAAATTCGTGGTTTTGAATTATATGCATTAAAACTCTATGGAAAAATACATTTCGTTTCAAGCTTAATTTCATGGTTTTAGCAGACCACAAAACCCATGAAAATTGGAACCCCACGAACAATACAACTTTCACAGTAACACATATTTATTTTTTTTATATAAAAGTTTCAAAGTTAATTTTACTGCCATAGATGTCATTTTTTTTCCCTAATTTTAAATTGTAAAACAACCAAAAACATGACAAAAATTCTGATACATTCTGCATTAACAACGACACATTATAAATTTTCAATACCTAAATGACTAATATTTTATATAAAGAGTATCTTTGCAAAGACCAAATGATAAATTTATAATACATCTTTGCAATCTACTTATACATATGAAGTTTTGTCTTAAATATTGACTAAGTGTGCAGTTATTATATTTAAATTTATACTGGTTGGTAGTTTGAAATGCAGGGTGTTTATGCCACCTCATTTAAAACGCACACAAATTTAATTCAATTAGGAACATATGAAAACTTTGAGTAGAAAAAGCAAGTTGAGAGGTGTAAGCTTCACAGAAATTGCTCACAAATAAATTAAATACAACAATGACATTAAATTACAATAGATATAGGTGGTGTTCCATAATATATAAAAATATATTTACAACATATTTCATAAAATTCATATCAATTGAAATCTCTTTCCTTTTCTATTTTATCACTAGGCCATTTTACTTTCACTTTCATTTTCTGTATCAATGTCTAACTGAATTCTCTGTTTCTCAGTACAAGAGGAGCCACCAGTGTCCACACATACAGAGCTATACACACCCAGGAGGATGATATCTTCACCCATACTGATGGCATGTTGGCATTCAGGGTCTTGAAGTCAGAGCTTGGGCTAAAAAAAAAAACAATCTCAATATTTGAATAATACTAATGTTACAGACATAGGATACTGAAAATGCATTTTCTGAGACAAGGAGAAAACTGGCATCTGTCTAGACAACACATAGCATGCTATCCAAATAACTAAATACCGAAGTTACTGTAAATTTACTTTCTGTATATGTGCATTTCGACAACTTATGTCTCTTCAGTGCAGATAAATCTAAACGTTTGGAAGACCAGAAACTCAAAGATATTTGAAAACAAATAATGTTTGCAAGTATTCGCAAATGTCTAGAGAGAGAGTGAGGACATTTATTTAATACATGTAAAAGGGATAAACAAGTTTGTGTCGTTTTGTTACAAATTCAATAAGTGTTCATTTCAGCATCAAGTGGGCACTTTTAATATATTCACATTCAACTACTTGTTCACAAAAAAACACTGGTTTTGTGGTGTGTCATGTTGTTTTGACTTTTTCCTTCCCCATTCATTCTTTTTTTTTTGGGGGGGGGTCTATAATTATAATCACAACTGATATTTCAAATTTGGCTTTTTAGATTTGTTGCATCGAAAACCTGTTATCGTGATCTTATTTCATAATATAATATCAGATTACCGGTATATGGCCATACCATATACAAGCAAACCTTTAGAGCACATTTTATTATTCCATAAAGGTTGGGTAACAAGGCTTCGTTACCTGCCCCTGCCAAACAATCCTTGTTTTACTATGGCAATCATATTACAATTTTCCAATATACCAAAAGGTAGGCATTTTTCCCTGGGGGAGGGTTTTCATAATCAAAATTTTACAATACTTTTGGATCAAATATCCCAAATTATAACCAAATACAAACTGGTACCAAGAGCTACGACACTTGCATGTTCCAGTTGGTCAAGGTCATCATGACATAAAGGGGACCAAGACAGAGCATGAATTGGAAGAAACTGAAACTAT
>MJUU01066117.1:6618-37631 GCA_002080025.1 Modiolus philippinarum | reverse complement strand
AAAAATGACTAAGTTCAACAATGTATATTTTTGACAAAAATGCACCAAAATCAAAATCCTTATCACATGCACATCTTCAATATATGTACAAATGATCTGCAAAATAAAAACTTTCTAGCATAAAAACTGTAGGAGGAGTTGCACAGACAAACCATGTACCCCCCTCAGACGGACGGACGGACGAGGGTAAAACAATATGCCCCCTGACTTATCGTCGCGGGGGCATAAAAAGTCTCCACAAACTTTGTGTAGGAGACTTACTATAAAACTATGGATAGATTTTATGGCTGACAAAGATTATCTAATCACCAGCCCTTCCATCATGTCCATACTTAGGCCTATTACCTTCCGATCAACATGAATGATTTTTGAAAATTGTAATGAATGGTCCTGGTTTCTCTGAGGGCATTTTATGTAAATTTCTGTCAGTGGTTTTTACAATAATTTTGGGTTGACCATATGAGCAAAAATTCTATGGGTGGTGGGCAAAAAACTGCATTTGTGAAAAAAAATAAATGAAAACTAGATACAGAAAACTTACGTTTTCGGAAGTGCCCCGCAATTTCAATCCTGAAACTTGGGCAAAAGTCAATTTCAGGTAAGTGTGGATTCAAATTCTGTTTGACACACAAATGTGTTGATAAGTAATTTGATGGATATAGTGATTTCTTGAAGTTTTACCAAACCCTATCATTTCTTAGCTAAAATAATTTAAGCCAATAAAAGTTAATAAATCTTATGATGAAAATTTGGTTAACAGTAAAAAGTCAAAGTATTGGCAAGCAGGAGGTTGACGTTTTACAAACTTGAAAACTGTGTATACAATACAACTCATCATTTCCCAGCTTCAGACCAAATTGCAAATAATTCCTTCAAGTAAAAGTCAAGAAATCTGTGACGGAAAATTTGATTTATAGTAAAAAATCAAAGTATCGGCAAACAGGAAGTGGGCACCCGACAAACTTGAAAATTGCTTACACAATGCAACTCATCATTTCCAAGCTTCAGAACAAATTTCAAATCATTCCCTCAAGTGAAAGCCAAGAAATCTTTGACGGAAATTTTGGTTTATAGTAAAAAATAAAAGTATTGGCAAACAGGAAGTGGATGTCGAACAAACTTGAAAATTACTTACACAATACAACTCATCATTTCCAAACCTCAGACCAAATTTCAAATCATTCCCTACAGTAGAAGCCAAGAAATCTGTGACAGAAAATTTGATTTATAGTAAAAAATCAAAGTGTCGGCAAACAGGAAGTGGATGTCTGACAAACTTGAAAATTGCTTACACAATACAACTCATCATTTCCAAGCTTCAGACCAAATTTCAAATCAATCCCTACAGTAGAAGCCAAGCAATCTGTGACAGAAAATTTGATTTATAGTAAAAAATCAAAGTGTCGGCAAACAACAAGTGGATGTCTTACAAACTTGAAAATTGCTTACACAATACAACTCATCATTTCCAAGCTTCAGACCAAATTTCAAATCATTTCCTCCAGTAGGAGCCAAGAAATCTGTGACAGAAAATTTGATTTATAGTAAAAAATCAAAGTATCGGAAAACAGGAAGTGGATGTCCGACAAACTTGAAAATTGCTTACACAATACAACTCATCATTTCCAAGCTTCAGACCAAATTTCAAATCATTCCCTCCAGTAGAAACCAAGAAATCTTTGACTAAAAAAATTGTTGAAGGACGGACAGACAGAGTGAAAGCTATAGGGCACCCGCATCTCCATGCGGGCCCTAATGATAAGTTTTTAGAATGTACAAGTATGTCAAAGTATGAGCTAATTTTTTTTTCACTTTTGATTTATTCACTTTTTTACCTTTTTTGGGGCCCTTTAGGGTTTGCTATATGGTGTGAGGTAAGACTGTACGGTGACCCCTATATGCTTTGCTTTGGGTCATTTTAACCCGGGGTTTTAACCTGGAGATGGGATGTTGTCTCCGTGACATTTACCCCATTTCCTTTCTTTTTCATATACATACAGCTCATTAAAAGTATTGCAGTTTGAGTTAACATATTTGTTATGGTCTCATGTTCATTTACTCTATATCCTTTCGTAAAATACATGATTAAATATACCTTTTCCAAAATCTCCTCTTGGAATGAAGAAAGCTCCAACACAGATAGCAATCATAATTATGATTTTGAAAGCCCAAAATCTGGAAACAAAAGCAATTTGTCATATTAAAACCAAAACCTGAAAACAAAAACAATTTGTCATATTAAAACCAAAACCTGAAAACAAAAACAATTTGTCATATTAAAACCTAAACCTGAAAACAAAAAGCAATTTGTCATATTAAAACCAAAATCTGAAAACAAAAGCAATTTGCCATATCAAAAGCAAAATCTAATAAAGGGCTACGCCGAGCACAGCATGATACGACCGCAGCATGTCGACAACTGAAATTTGAACAAGTGTATTTTAAAGTGAATGTGGACAGAGTAAAGAGCTTATTCGTAATTAGATGAACATAATAGGGAGCTAGACACAGTAGTTAGCTGGAGACAAAGAAGGCCTGGGGAACATAAAAATTAGCCCTTTTAATCCCATAAAGGTATGAAAAACTGAAAGAGTTACACAAAAACTGCTGCCAAACTACTGAAAGCTTACATCAAAGAGGAATCTGAAGTAAAAAAATCCCATTAAAATCCTATAAAATAAAGCTTTAAGATATTTTGAAAAATAGCAATTTTGGTACCTTTGACCCCTTATAGCTCATAAAAGCTAAGAGATATGCCAAATCTATTGGCATACTACTGAAAGCCAACAACAAAAGGAATCCAAAGAAAAAAATCCTATCGAAATCCGATGGAAAATAAATATTTTACATATTTTGAAAATTAGCAATTTTGCCCCTTTGACCCCTTATAGCTCGGAAATGGTAAGAGAAATGCCAAATCTGTTAGCACACTACTGAAAGCGTACAATAAAAGGAATTCAAAGAAAAAATCCCATCAAAATCCGATAAAAAATAAAAATTTTAAGTAATCTGTACATTTACAATTTTGGCCCCCTTTGGAACCTAATTACTCAGATAAAAAACTAGAGGCTCTCAAGAGCCTGTATAGCTCACCTGATCAATGACTGGCATAAACTGCAGCCCAAAGTAACCCAATGTTAAAGTGTCTCATTTTCTAGAAGTTTCAAAGGAGAAAATCTTTGAACGTGTTTTCCCCATAGGGTCCAATGTTAAACAATGGTCCTTGCTGGCCGCCATCTTGGATGAGGTGCAGACTTGTCAGACATAATTTTTCAAGAAGACCATTAATGGCCTATTGTGACCAAGTTTGATTCAAACTGACCAAGTAGTTTCAGAGAAGAATGTCTTTGAATGTGTTTTTCCCATAGGGTCCAATGTTAAACTATGTCTCCCGCTGGCGGCCATCTTGGAATACATGCAGACTTACCAGACACATTCTTCGATAGGTACCGACTATGGAAAGTTGTCACCAAGTATGGTTCCAATTGGGCAAGTAGATTCAGCAGTTTCAACGGTAGTTTAAAGCACCACTATCCATTACAACTAATTTCAGACCATCATTAAAAAAAAAATTTTGGCAGGGGTTCCCCTTATAATTCAGATAATGCATAATTCTGAAATGAAAACATTCCAAGTCCCCCTTTCCATAAAAAAATTTTGGCAGGGTTCCCCTTTTTAATCTAGTTTAAACATATTTCTTATACTGTGAAGAGAACTATGAAGCACAATACGACAATCAAGCTTACATTGTAAGTTATACAGTTGAACTTCAGTCTCTCAAACTTTGGTAGCTGGAACACCACCAATATCTTGAACTGTATTTAAAAGTCTGATCATGTTTTTTGACAAAAAACATTCTTGCTAAGGACCACTTTTGACACCAGTTTTGAAGTCAAAACATCATTTTGTAAATGGCGGGCAATGACAATTTCAAACATAAGTTTTAAAGTCATAACATCAATATCTATTTGGAAACCAAATTTCATTGAAATTGGACAATGTTGAATTTTCCCGCCAAAAAAAGGCGGGAAGAATTCAACATTGTTCAATTTCAGTGAGATTTGGTTTCCTAATAGATAGTGATGTTGTGACTTCAAAACCAGTGTTGAAAATTGCCTTTTTGGTGGCCATTTTGAAAATGGCGTTCAACGAACAATTTTCAACATTAGTTTTTGAAGTCGCAACTTCAATATCTATTTGGAAACCAAATTTCATTGAAATCGGACAATGCTGAATTTTCCCGCCTTTTTTGGTGGCCATTTTGAAAATGGCATTCAACAAACAATTTGTAACATCGGTTTTGAAGTTGTGACATCAATACCTATTTGGAAACCAAATTTCATTGAAATCGGACAACGTTGATTTTTCCCGCCTTCCTTGGCGGCCATTTTGAAAATGGCAGTCAACAAACAATTTTCAACACTGGTTTTGAAGTTGCAACATCACAATCTATTAGGAAACCAAATCTTATTGAAATTGAACAATGTTGAATTTTTTCCCGCCTTTTTTGGCAGCCATTTTGAAAATGGCGGTCAACGATCAATTTTCAACACCACTTTTGAAGTCACCACAGCATGGCAAACATTTATCAATTTACACTTAACCTTCATCTTCTATAGTTTTAGAAATAAAAGACAAAAAATATGAAAATTTTGAAAATTCTGTGAAAAAAGGGCAATAACTCCTACAAGGGTTGATGAATTTTCTCCAAAATTTCAGGGTGTGTAGATCTTGATATGCTGAACATTTTTGCAATTTAAAGTTGACCTCTATCTGCTATAGTTTCTTTGATAAAAAATAAAAAATATTAAAATTTTGAAAAATTTCCGGAAAAAGGGCAATAACTCCAAAACTGGTCATCAGATTTTCTTCAAAATTGCAGGGCAGGTAGATCTTGCCATGCTGATCACTTTTACCTCCAAGTCAGATTTTTGATATCTGTAACAGTTTTCGAGTTATTTGCCAAAAACAGCAATTTACCCCTGTGTGCTATTTTTAGTAACGGCAGCCATGTTGTTTGGTCCTCGGACTCATCGGATACAATTTTGAAAGAGGATACCCTGGTGATGATTCAGGCCTAGTTTGGTTAAAATTGGTTAAGTGGTTTCAGAGGAGAAGATTTTTGAAAAAGTTTAAGATGGACGGACGGACGACGGACGCCAAGTGATGGCAATAGCTCACATCACCCTTAGGGTCAGGTGAGCTAAAAAGTTATCAAAAATTTGATGGTGCTGTGCTAGTTAGCTTTACATAAGAAATCCATTGCAAAAAACTGGACTAAAAATAAGAAAAATAAAATTTTTGAGATTCGCGCCCTTTGGGGCCCAATTATTTCATGAACGGATACATGCGACATGAAATCTGTTGCATACCACTGATTGGAAATTTTCTCAGCATTACAATGAAAGAAACCCCATCAAAATCCAATAAATAATAAATATTCTACAGCCCAATATACGAAAACACCCAAATTGGCCCTTTTTGGACCTTTTCTTAAAAAAGAGCGGGGCCAGTATACCCAAAACTAATCCCAGCCTTCCTTTTGTGCCAAGGTACATTGTGTTAAAATTTCATAAGGATTGCTCAACTAGAACACAAGTTATCGCACGGAAACGAAGTGTCCAAAGACGCCGACGACGACGACGCCAGTATCATACCAATATACGACCTCAAAATTTTTTGCAGTCGTATAAAAACAAAGCAGTTCTCATGAAAAGTTGATGTAAATTTGTATTTCATGTATTTGTTGTGAATTTACCGGTAGTTCATATCGAAAAAAAAAAATCTGAAAACAAAGCAGTTGTCATATTGAAAGTTAATGTAAATTTGTTTATATTCCATGTGTTTTTGTGACTTTAGTTCATATCAAAAATGAATTTCACTAAATAATACAAAATATTACAAATCTTTTTGACCCAGGCTATATAGCTAAAAACCAATCACTTATTCTTCTCTTGAAATTTGTTGTCTTAATTTGCAATGCCTGTACAGGGTATTTCAGTATTTCATGTGACAAAAAGAATCAATGGTAAAATTGAAGTCCAAAACGTTTCATGTGAAAAATATGCTTCATGATCATGACATTCAAATGTTAGTTTGATTAATTGATATTAACGTGCAAAATGAATCTTCTGGGAACAATGTATGCCACCAGGAAGTTTCAAAATCGCACAAGACTCTATATATTGCCATGTTCATTTGACTTAAAATTTTTTTTAATTTCAGAAATCAGAAATGGGAAATCTAGAGGTTTTTACCCGACAAAAGGTTTCTTGGTGTTATGCCACTTATAACTCAGAACAGTTGAAATTTCTTACACTTATGTGAGATATCCTTATCTTCAATATGATCTAATGCAAGAACCTATATGATTTCTTATGTTTGGACTGACTCAGACTCTGATCTGTGAAATGATACATTTCATCCTTGATCTATGAATTGAACGGACACACTCCCAGGATGCACATAAACAACTACATACCACTGAACCTTTTTATAAAGAATAAAAGGGATAATCTATATTCTTGCAAATTTCTACAACGATACAAACCCATTCTGTATCCCAGATCTGGGATCTTTAGACGACTTGACAGCAATCATTATCAACGACATCAGAAAGAAGAAAGCAGCCATTGCAAAACAGATTCTATACACGGAAAGATACCCCACCATGTTATCACATAAAATCTTCTTCTCTGTAGCATTTCCTTGTAGCTGAGTCCATGATATTCCTGGTATGTTTGTATCCACGAAATTCTTACACAGTCCAGGAATCTGAAACATGTGTTGAAGATAATGTTACAGTGTCCAAGATCTACAAATCTCAAATAATCAAGGCATCAAAAATATACAGAAAACATATTCTTTGGCAAATGCTTATATGGTGTACTTCAAATTTGTTGTAAAATGTGAATAGTATGGTGAAAATAAGGTATAAAAGGATATCATATAAGTGGTTAGTTTCGCAGGCAAAGAATTTCGCAATTTTCCTCTAAAATTATTTGATTTTTTTTGTGGAATGAAATTTACACAATACCTCATCATTTTCTGTTTATATTCTCAATTGAAGTACTGTGTATATTTTATGGTATGCAATTTTTGTGACATTAAAAAACCTGCAAATAAAGCGAAAATTAAGTACCCATGAAAATAACCACTTATACATGTATGATATACCAGTAACAGTATTCAAATATGGATTTTTACAGAAAAATTTCTTCTATGGCAACTTCTTATTGGTTCACATTAGGGCTATTCCATTAAAAAGGATGTACCAGGGTGGGAAGGCAGAAAATGAAAATTCTTATGGGTTCTTGTTGGTTTTGTATCTTATTGCTATAATCATATTTGTCCATTACCTTTGGTTGTTGGGGTAGTAGAAAATTGTCTTCCGACCCTGGTACATGCATTTTAATGGAAAAGCCCTTACATTTACTAGATTTACATGATATATGCGCATTCATTATATCATGTATATATTGCACATAAAGTTAGGCCTTAATAAAACATATCCTAGATTCCCCACTTGCCCACATTTTTTCTCCTTCCTCAAAATTTTTTTATTTTGATTTATTGGCCAGTTTGGGTATATTTCTTTTAAAATGACGGCATTTTTCACAAAATTTGATAAACATGATAAAATATGTAGAATAAAAATAACCCGCCCATATCAAATTTTGAGAAAACAAGAGAATCTGTGTCAGTGGACACTATACTCCGCTACTGATCATAAATAATTAATGACCATTAGTGACATTTATTTTATCATCTATACATCTAGTGGCTAACATGAAATTTTACCTAGCAATCATCAAATATGTATGGTTGCTAGGTAAAATTTCCAAAACTAAATGGTCTCAGAGAGTTTCATGAAATTTTCCAAAGTTGGAATCAAGAATACTTGCAATCCATATTTGGAAAATAACTACTTTAAATGAAGAATTGATATACCATTGCTGCTAGGTAGAATTTCAAAAATGAAGTGTTCTTTGACGATTTCAGGAAATTTACCAAAATTGGAATAAAAAAAGATTTTTGCAATTCAGTTATTGAAAATTTGTGTATTGACAAAAAGAAATTCAAAAATGTATGGTTGCTAGGTAAAATTTACAAAATTAAATGGTCTTGGAGAGTTTCAGGAAATTTACCAAAATCGGAATGAAAGATTTTTGCAATTCAGTTACTGAAAATTGGTGTTTTGACAAAAAGAAATAAACAATGTATGGTTGCTAGGTAAAATTCCCAAAATTAAATGGTCTTGGAGAGTTTCAGGATATTTACCAAAATTGGAATCAAAGATTTTTGCAATTCAGTTATTGATAATTGGTGTTTTGACAAAAAGAATTAAAAAATATATGGTTGCTAGGTAAAATTTCCAAAATTAAAGGTCTTAGAGAGTTTCAGGAAATTTACCAAAATTGGAATCAAAGATTCCATTTACGAAAATGGCTGTTTAAACATAAAGGACAAAAAAGATGCTAAGGAGAATTTAAAAAATTAAATCGATGACCGGTATCAAAAATTCAATCATAAACTTCAAAGCCAATGAACAGTCTGTGCCTTTAGCCACTAGCCCTACGCCCGAGACTAGTAAAATCAGTCTCGGGCTAGTAAAAATTTGAAGTCACTAGCCCGGTGGGCTAGTTAAAATTGTACCTTAATAACAAAGAATCTTCTATAAGGGCTAGTGAAATTGAGTTCGGGCTAGTACAACACAGGACCTTACTAGCCCCTTCGGGCTAGTGAATGAAAATGTTTTTGGCACAGACTGATGAACCATGACCTTGAAGTCACAGCATCTGTTTGGCACTTAAACAATGCTGTTCATGTTATGATGTATAATTATACAAAGTTTCATCCAGATATCACACCTCCTTCAACATGTTCAAGGAAAACTACCTTCAACCTAAACCTTAACCTGTAGTATATCAATATATTCACTCCTGATATTCAAAGTCAATGACCCATGACCCTGAGGTCACAGCATCCGTTTCATTCCGAATTGTTGCAGTTCATGTCATGGTCTATCTGTATACAAAGTTTCATCAAGATACCATACCTCCTTCAAGGTAAACTACCTTCAACCTATACCTTAACCTGTATTATATCAAATATTCACTCCTGATATTCAAAGTCAATGACCCATGACCCTGAGGTCACAGCATCCGTTTCATTCCAAAATGTTGCAGTTCATGTCATGATCTATCCGTATACCAAGTTTCATCAAGATATCATACCTCCTTCAAGGTAAACTACCTCCAACCTATACCTTAACCTGTAGTATATCAAATATTCACTCCTGATATTCAAAGTCAATGACCCATGACCCTGAGGTCACAGCATCCGTTTCATTCCAAAATGTTGCAGTTCATGTCATGGTCTATCTGCATACAAAGTTTCATCAAGATATTATACCTCCTTCAAGGTAAACTACCTTCAACCTAAACCTTAACCTGAGCATTACGGCGAAAGGAGGGACGTACGGATGGACAACGTACCCGAAAACTATATACCCCTCTGACTTCGTAGGCGGGGCATAAAAATGGATGAGAATCTGTGAGAATTTTTCTATCATGGCCTTATTAGATCTGTATGTAACTTACATCATCCAGTGCACTTCGTAGTCCTGGTGCCAAAAATATACAGGCCACGATGGTACCAACAATTAACATTAAGGAATATGCAATCCTTGTAGCTGTTGAGTTCTTACATGATGGACAAGCTGCACAGCATAAACTGCAGGCTGCACTGCCACAGCAGCAGGCGAGCTGAAAAAAAACAACAACAAATATACAAACTTTCACTCCCACAGGTCCCACAATAGCACAATACATGAAATTTTTTTTATTTAGTGCTAAATTCTAGGTAATCGACCATGATGAAATATCAATAATAATGTAACAAAAGTTAAACAATGCAACTGGAAGTAATTCTATCATGTCTATGCCACACAATTACACATTCTTACACATCTTGCATCGGTCAACATACCTCCCTGAATACTTTTCACAAATGTCAACATGGTCAAAATCATTAGGAGTACATTCTTTATTGATAACTTACTTTTCTAACCTTATCATACTAATGCAAAGAAGGTGGACATTATACCCACTAGAGGGGTATTGATTCATCGATGAATCGATTATATTGATCCAAAGTAAAGACCATACCAGTATCGTATCGTTGGTCCGGAATTGCAATACTGAAAATGGCTTTGTTTTATATAACCGCATCCGATCCGATCTTTGTTTTAGATCCGCCAACATGGAGGATGTCGTAATGTTAATGGAACCGTCGTTGTGAATGCTCCCACAGCTTATAAATCGATATGATTATCAATATTTAATAACAATTATGACAGATACATGTCTCGACTATTAAAACAATTGTACAATTCAAGTCATGGTCTTGATATCTGCTGAATTTATGTCACGGACACAAGATTAACAGTGCCATGATACGTATAATGACAGCCAGATATCAGGATATAATGACAGCCAGATATCAGGATATGTATCATATCGTGAGATTCCTCACGATACTCAGCTCTAATACCCACTAGTAATTTGAAACTAGAGCTGTCGCCGAATGGCAGCCAGGTATACCCCCGCTAATTGAACCCTGAATCAATATGGCAAGTGTAAATTTAAGTGTGTGTGGACCCAATACAGTTGTGGACACAGTTCAAATGTGAACACAATACAAGTATACCTCCCCCCTTTTTTTCTGAAAATATTAAAAGATAAAATTATCTCCTCTTCAAAATTTCTGACAGCAACCATATTACTTCATGCACATGTTCAGGTGGTGTACTACAACTGTGTAACATTTCATCAAAATCCAAGCAGCCGTTTAAGAGAACATGCACTGACAAGGTTCGTCCACACAACCCCTTTTTCTAGAAAATTCAAAGAAGAGTTATCTCCCCTTAAAAATTTCGGGCACCAACTATAAAACTTCATGCACACCTTCAGATGGTGTACTACAACTGTGTAATATTTCATCAAAATCCAAGCAGCCATTTAGCAGAACATGCGCCGACAAGGTTCGCCGCCCCCCTTTTCCCACAAAATATTCAAAGACGAATTATCTCCCCTTAAAAATTTCGGGCAGCAATCATAATACTTCATGCACATCTTCAGATGGTGTACTACAACTGTGTAACATTTCATCAAAATCCAAGCAGCCGTTTAGGAGAAGATGCGCTGACAAGGTTCGTGGACAAACAGACAGACAGATGGATGGACAGACAGGGCGATTCCTTTATACCCCCAAATTTTGTTTGCCCGGGGGGGGGGGGATGAAAATGAACATTTTTACAGGGTTACCATAAAGGGAAGGTTCGTTTCAAAACAAGTCCAAAAAGATAAAATTTCATGTATTCTGTATGAACCAGTTGTCATAAAAAAGCCTTTCCATATGAATTTCTGTCAATCTAGATTGATAATGAATTTTTAGTTTATCAGCACAGGATTACGTTAACTTCATTTACTTTTTGTATTGGAAATTTCAACAATTTATGTTTACACAAATTCTAAAATATTGATCACAAAAATTAAAAAGATGTTTGACCATTGTTGACAAATGTTTTTACTATATCAACATGACTATTGTTATTTCTCTTATGATTCTACCTCATTACCTATTCCTTGCACGAATAGTTATTTGTTGTATACAACGAGACTTTGAAGCTGGAGTTAGATATGAAGTAGTTGCATCACTTTGAAGGAAATTTCATTGGTTGAGCTACAAGTAATAGCACATCATGCATGATGTGTTATCACTTTTTCAAAGTTTCTATTGGAGAACTGTGAGATCTCGTTGGCTGTGATTACCATTGCCTAGTAACAGGGTTGTTATTCTAAACAAAACAGTTACATCACAAGCAAACACAGAACAGCAGTTCAGCACCAAACATTCACTGCATTTATTTTTGAAAATCATAATAGAAATAGTTTAATATCTCTAAAGAATTGTTTATCGCTAGAGATCAACTCCCATTATGTAATTTTAAGCATAATAAACTTGCCAAAGCCTCATTTATTATATATTGAAATTACATGTACATTACTCTAGTTGATATCCAGCGATATACAATTTTTTCTCGTTATGAAAACTATAAATATCCATCAAAATAAATCATTACCCATAATGTATATCAAGGTACTGACTACATGTAGATCCACACTAATACAAGGCACATTCACTTAGGCCTAAAAAAAAAAATTCTGTGTTTCTTGTAACCTGACCGACCCTAATTTTTTTTCCTTCTTCACAAAAATGAGAAAGTGACACGAACCGACCGACAATCACAAACTCGAAATTTGTCACGATATGATGTTATTTGTACTATTTAAACAGATAATAATTATTCTTTCAAAAAGCTAAAAACTGTCCTTCAAATGCACATGATGGGGGGTTAAAATTCTTGAAAATCACAAGGATTCCTTCAAAGAGGTGTTCAAACAATCCGACAGGTGCCATTTTCATGATTTTGGGTTTCTAAAAGTAATTATGGATCGGATTCGGAAAAATCACATAAATTTTCCGGATCACATTTGCGATATACCAAATAAAAAAAGAAATGTAAAAAAAAAAAATTTCCAACCTACCGACCCTATTTTTTTTAGTATGTTACCGGAAACACGGAATTTTTTTTTAGGCCTTAGTGGATATATTGCGATAATTGAGTGGGATGCAAAATTGACTTGATTTTACGCTGGAAAGTTCTCTTCTCAGTCTTTTCATTGTGATATCAAATTAAATTGACACATTTATATAGTATGATCTCCCTTTTGCCGTAAATATTTTCTATGTTGTAAACTACATATAATATTTCTCTTAACCAAACAGTGTCGAATAGATTTTTTCAGCTCAACAGATAGCTGAAGTGTATCTCTCTTAAATATTAAAAAGAATTTAAAATCTATCTGCATGATCTACCGGTACTATTTATTTTATATGAAAGCTTTAACAAAGAGCCACAGTTCCCTATATATTCTTTGAAAATTTTGTTGAAAAATACAGAATTTGCCTGATTTTCCTCTGAGATGTCAGCGTAGTGTGTGACAGTAGGTGGGTGGTTAAGGTGTTAGGAAACAATGCTAAAGGACCCTGGTTCAATCCTCAGATTGACCCTAGGAAAATTTTGGTATGTAAAAAGGGCGTTTTTCACCCTCCCAAACACTTCACAAATGCATTATGTGTAAGTTTTTTTTGTGTGTGTGTACAATGGCGGCCTCGGCATGCCAAATTGTTCCCAGTTTGACCTGGAGATCACTCTGTTGACATGTCTTAGTTTTGTCTGTTTCGACCAAGCCGGTGGTTCTCTACGAGTACTTAAGCTTCCTTCACAATAATTAGAGACCTCACCGATTCCCAACTCTCCTTGTGGAAGGTGAGGGGATGGTGCTATGGTTATGGGTTGTATATAGTTAGGACATGTCTCCTGGCAGTAATCCCTATAGGGAGTGTACATTGATTCCTCTGTACCGATGCAGATAATGGGGTGCTCTTGATAGGAGGAATCTCACTAGTATACTGGTAGCTTATATGATCATGGTACGTAGCTACGTAGTTACGGTGACATCCTAGTTAAAAATTTGGTTGAAATGAACGTAAATACCATGCACCACGATATAATCATGTAATGAGAAGCTAGTGTTAATTTTGGACAACAAACAAGGAAAGTCAGATTCACAAAATGTAATTGCTTTTCGACTTATTATTTGATTAGGATTCAAAATATGGTGTATTTATCACATATTTATACGCAAATTGTACCATTTTGCATATGTAATAACCCGATGAAAGTCTGATCGATATCCGTGTCCGGTGCAGATAACTGTTATCTGCCCTGCTTTGATGACGTCATCTACACTACAGTCATGATGGATTACGCAATTTCCCTGCTTCCGTCACGGACAATACTAGTAGTTCACGGAAATCCCTGATGGACAGGATAAACTGATCGCGGCAGTTGGTTGTTGATTACCCTGCTGATGCCGCGATGCTCATGATGGATATCCGCGATGTCCGTGATGGACAAAGGTTTTCTCTTATTGATTTTCATTTCATACAGAGATCAGAATGTCGAGAGTGACCACTTGGGTTTTAATTTTCGTTGAAAAAGACAATATCAAGATAATTATGAATAATTGTTTTTGGTGTTTATTTATCATAAAAAAATAACTATTTTGTTTTAAATAAATTGCTATTGTTTCTGGATCTTATATATTTTTATTTTTATTATTTGAAGTATTACCTGTGTGGAACCCCAGGTAAACGCTAAGGTTTGTACACCTGTCAATCAACATGTTGTTGATACCTGTGAATATTTTTGACACGTGATTGTGTAATTTAAAGATCTGATGAACATCAATTTGTCTTTTGTGTATTTAATAAGTACCTGGCTACATGAATATACATAGATTGGTCAATTAATTATGTGGCGTGGATATATATGAAGTGTTACAAACTTACAATTTAAATTAATAAAAAATGGAAAATGTGACTATGAAAATATTTTGAATGTCAAGGTTCTAGAAGCACCTCGTAGGAAGCTGAACTATTAGGTATAAGGGGGTGAGCTTTTTCACTGATGGCAAAGAACTCAGAGACAAAATAAAATAAACTAGACGGGTCTGGATCAAACTTTCCCAGAAACATGTAGTCATCTAGAAACAAATTATGACATTTTACACGGTATCACTTGTACAGTGCATGGTTGGATATTCACAATTTAAAGTATATATATTTCGGCCATGGGAGCGGAAAAGATTGCTAAGTAGATAGAAATAAAGATGTTTTCTATGTTACGTTTTGAAAAATAGAAAAAAATAATTAAGATCTACTTTTCTTAGCTGGGAATGGGATTTTTACGATTTAACGTTGTACAACAAAGTTAAATCTTTTTTTCAATAATTTGTGTCTTAAAGGTTCTATTAATTTAAAGATGAATTCACCATGCAATACTCCTGGGAACTGAGAGTATGCCTTCTGTTGTTTTTGTTTTCTTTTGTTAGGACCCAAGCATTTTTTTTTAATTGCGCAAACCACAATAAAACTTATAGTAGTGCCTAAGATTTTTATGATCGAAGTGCTCTGGGAAAAAACGCAAGTACGCTTTGACGATTCCCATGCTGATCAGATTAGTAGTTTTGGGGTCAGTTGGCCCCATTAATCTGCGTTGGAGCATTTAGTAATGGTTGAAGTGGTGGTGGCCTGCTGCAGAATGATTGATCGTCAGCTTGCAGACAAACATCTTTCTGGCAACATTGTCTTTTGTAGACATTGCTTTTTCATCGCCATGTAGAACGTAGAATAGAATGTCATCACTGACATTTAAATTTTCATGTTTTGCCAATATCTGCATCCCATCGCAGATCTGCCAATGGAAACAAAAGTTGATGTAATGGCCAGTTCTATATTTGCAGTAACTTCGATATTTGTACAAGCCTAGATCCACCACTGGAGACACAAGTTGTAAAAAATAGCCATATATGGACATTAATTCCACATTGTGGCAACTTCGGTAATAATTCATTTCACTTTTATACAGTCCCTGAATCTGCCAATCGAGACATGAGTTGTTGAAATGGCCACATACAGGAATCAAATCTGTATATGCAGTAACTTCGGTATTATTAATTTGACTTATGTAGTATTGTCTGTTGAAAAAGTATGCGTATCTAGGTCGTTCAAAAACTTTTCGGCAAAATTGATGGTATATTTAAAGGGAAAATTCTATTTATTGTGCATGCAAAAGTAATGGGACTTATTACATGTATTATCAAGTACATTATTTTGCTATGAAAATAAAACAAAGGAAAAGACATTACGTAAGGGGTAGGGAGTAGATAATCATAATTTGATAATACTTTATCGATGTAAATGAACTGAAATGTCATTTCTACAACGTAGTTTCAACAATTAAAAGACGAAATTACACTTGTACTTAGTATATTTCATGGGGCCTTTCATTATGAAATGTAATTATGGTATGTATTTCCTTGCTTTCAACCAGAGACATTGTATCTGTTTCATCTCGGAATATTTATAACATACACTGTAATGATCCAATAAATTGAAGTGTCACATATGTAAATTGATCAACATGTTCAAATACCCTGACATCTACCTGTTCCCGTATGTTTGAAGTAATTCAACCCCACATCAAATATAGTTTTACTGTTGAATACTTTAAAACAAACTTGGTCATAATTGATTCCAGCAGACGAGAAATGTTTAAAACGATAAGTGAAAAAAAACTTTCTTCATTGAAAGATATGGGAATTTACCTTTATTTTGACAATACACATAAATCAAGCGTACCAAACTTTAGAAAATTGAAATAAAAACATGAAATTTTCAACAAACCCTCTATGATAAAAACATCCCATCTTCAACAAATCCTGAAATTTTCAAACATATCAACAATGTTTGCATTTTGGGACACTTGTTTGGTCATCATCTTCAAATCTTTCTGCATTTTTCATTTGGTAAAGATAAAAATAAAAATCTCAAATGCGTCTATTGTTGATGTACCTGTCTGGATTCAAGATTTTTTTTTTAACAACGAGTGTTCATAAAAGATACCGATGGTAAAGATTTTATTCAATAAACTAGCATACGAACTGAGTGTGTACAATCTCTCACATGAGATAACCATACAATGCAAAAATAATGCACAAAAAGATGAGAAATTAAGACAGTGTGCACTAAATGCGAGGTCTCGTGTGACTATACACCACGATTTGCACGTGGAACAGTACTCCACACACATTATCTGTATGGGATTTAATCAGAATTGTACGTTATACGAAACATAGGGTTTTTTCTGGGACTAAGACTTTCGATGGTACACAGAGAACATAGCCCATTCATTTTATTTTAACCATAAAATGAGAGGTAATTTCACAGAGACATATAAAACAAATTAAATGTCTCTGTTTCATTAATACATAAAACACAGGTCAAAATTTTATTCATTGATACAGGTAGCCAGTACATAAATTTTGTTAGTATTGATTTTTTGTGTAATTATCCCACGTGCATGAAAAGCGGTTTACCTGTTTATTGGTCAACACCTGAACAATAAAGACCGCCCATCAGCAATGACTTTACCATTTCCGCTTGTCAATCATACTTCAAAGAGAATCGTGTCATAACTTCAAAGAGAATTGTTATCTAATCAACGTGTGATTGGACATACAATCAGGGAACAATAAATTTATTTGTCATGCTTGAAAACAAAACAAAACCACTAACAATACAAACCAAAAGATGAACAAGTTTTCTTTCGTCTCTGATGACGATTTTAATAATTCTTTCCTCGACTACCACGATCATAATTGTGTTGTCCGCGAATGTCATGATGGACAAATTAGCATGCCGCGTTTTCCGCGAGGACATCGTGGACTTCCCGAGTACCAATTATTGAATTTCCACGCAGCGATTTGCCGCGCTATAACACGGACTTGGCGTAATCCATCATGACTATAGTGTAGCAATGTAAACAAAATATGGATGAAGCCGAAGCTTGTTCTCGGTTTACCGTTTAGAAGTGTTTTGAAAATGAAAAGTCTGAATGTTTGTTGGTACCTTAATAATGAAACACCAAAGGAAAACCTTTTTGAAACTGAAATTTTCAAACATCAGTGTGCTTCAGAGTGGCTTCAGACCGTAGGTGAACTCCGTAAGATTTCATGACACTGCAGTTTTTTGTCAAGATTTGTTCATCTTTCAGATGAGAAAGATGCAGTTTTTGAACAATACTTGATCCGTTCTATTTAAGAATCTCTCAACAGATACATGTACCATACGCAACAATAAAAAAAGAAGTGGGGTGTAGGTGTGGGTGGGTGAGGATTGGTCAATCTCAGTTTGCCTAAATTTTGTCCATTTTAAAAGCAAAATAAATATGAAATTGTTTTCTTTTAGCTTGCAACATTCCCCCATCAAATATGTGATAAAAAGATTATGACATGTCTATTCCGGTATCTGCCCTAATATCAGCCCTCCGCTACCGCGTCGGGCAGATATCAGGTCTCGGGACTGATAACAGGGCAGATACCGGAATAGACATGTAATAATCTATACATATGTACATTGTGAAGGTACCAAACGCAGACTTTTGTTATTTCGCTTCCTGGACCTGTGTCGATTTGTCCAAATCTATATTCAGTTTTACCCTTCAGTTTGTTTACTTTACTTACGGAGCCTACAACGCATCCCATGATTTTTAAGCTTAAAGGGTGTCAAATAATACTAAGTTTTGAAGATCTGACGTTAAGAAATGAATGATTTTGAGTCACTTATTGTTTTGTTTACTGCGCAAGAAATTACAAAATGTCCTCTGGCTCTGGTATAACTAATACTCTGAACATTTTACCGGTCACGGAACCTATTTTCCGAGTTTCATCGCCGGTCTCGTTCTCTTCAATACACAAGGGCCATACATGTTATACTCCCAGTATACAAAAAGTAGAAATAATTATCCTTGGGAAAAATTTAGACAGCAACGAAATCTTGTGAAATTATTTTTTAGAACGCTGTTCTGGAGGTACAAAAAATACTGATTTCTGGAAAACAGTTAAACCGTTCTTTTCAAAGAAATGTATAAATCTGGGGATCAAAAAATTATTTTGTGTAATGATAATAAAATAATAAATAACTCAACTGAAGTATCAAACCTTTTTTTATAATTTTTTTTGCAACTGTAGCTGAGAAAATAGGTGAGAATGTTGTATATTACCCTTCAACACACTCTAGTATAAATTTTATTCAAGAAAATAATAGTATGGAATGTAATGAAAAATTTGAGTTTCAGAAAGTTACATCTGAGAAAGTGGAAAAAGTAATAAATTCAAATAATATAAATGTTAAAAAAGCAACTGGAGCGGATGGTACTCCCGCCAAAATAATAAAATCAAGTAAGTCTGTAATATCACCTCAGTTGTCAACACTAATAAATATCACTGTTGACACAGGTGTATTTCCAGACAGGCTTAAACAAGCACAAGTGACCCCATTATTTCAAGAAGAAAAACGACCCTTTATTAATATCAAATTACAGACCAGTCAGTGTCCTGCCCATTTTTTCCAAATTATATGAAAAAGTTATTGAAATACAGCTATATGATTATTTTATTCCATTTTTAATCCTTACCTGTGTGCTTTTCGTCGCGGCCATGGATGTCAGACCACGTTACTCAGATTGTTAGAAGACTGGCGTTAAGCCCTAGATAAAAATTATTATGTTGCGGCAGTTCTTATGGATCTTTCAAAGGCTTTTGATTGTTTGCCTCATGAAATTTTATTAGATAAATTATCGGCTTATGGGTTTTCCCCACATTCTGTATCTTTATTAAAATCATATCTTTCTAACAGAAAACAACAAATAAAAGTAAATAATGTTCTGAGTGACTGGGCTGCCATCCAAAAGGCGTACCTCAAGGTTCGATACTTGTCCTCTCTTGTTTAACGTGTTTATAAACGACATTTTTTATTTTATTAAACGCAGTTCATTATATAATTATGCTGATGATAATACTTTATCATTCATAAGTCCGGATTTTGATATCCTGATTTCTACTTTGGAAGCCGAGTCTCAAGTGCTGATTGATTGGTTTAAAGAAAATAAAATGCAAGCAAATCCTGATAAATTCCAGGTATTGGCAGTAGGGAAAAAAACTTTTGAAAAAAATCCATCTATTGAAATTCAAAATAATATTCTATCATGTGAGGAAACTGTAAAATTACTGGGAATTGATATTGACTATCAGTTAAAATTTGATCAACATATAAGCAACTTGTGCCGAAAAGCCTCACAACAGCTGAACGTACTAAAAAGATTAGGTTCATATCTAACAAAGTTTAACAAATTAACTATTTTTCATACCTTCATTCTGAGTTATTTTAATTTCTGCCCTTTGGCATGGCATTTTTGTACTGAAAAAAATCTAAAAAACTTGAAAAAATACAAGAGCGAGCTTTACGTTTTGTTTACGATGATTATTCATCCTCAGCAGAAATTCTGCTGCAAAATGCAAAGGTTCCAACCCTACAGGTAAGGCTTGTAAGGACAATGGCACTTGAGACTTACAAAATTTCTAATAAAACAGCTCCAGTTTGTTTACATAAGTTATTGAATATTAAAAATTCTAAATATTCTTTTAGATATAGCAATATCTTGGATGTACCACAGGTAAGGACAACAACATACGGTAAGAAATCTTTTCGTTTTGCTGCAGCTTCCCTTTGGAATAGCTTACCAGATCACTTCAGGAGTGAACATAGCTTCGCACATTTTAGTAGCCTTGTTCAGTCCTGGACTGGTCCTGAGTGTCGTTGCTCTGCGTGTAGATAAAAAAATTGTGTTGTGTTTTTTTCCCAAATTTTGGAATTTTTTCTGACAGCCTTTAGTTTTAATTTTTCAGCATATTCAAATTTTGTAAATTATTTTTTAAAGTGTTGTGTCTTTCTCTTATTTTTATATCTTGTAAACTCTGGTAAATTTTATGCAAAATTTTTATCCTCATTAGGTAGGGTTAACATTTTTAGTGCTTTGCTGCTATTTTCAAATTCTTTTTGCTTTTTATGTTGCTAAATGTGCTTATGTTTTATTTTGTGCTTGAAGTTGCATGCTGCATGTTCTGTTGATTTGTTGATGTACTTGTTTTATATATTCGGTTTAAAGCTCTTAAGAGCTTATGTTTTATGTTATTTTACATACCGAATTGAAATAAAGTTTTACTTACTTACTTACACGTGACTGAAGTTTGCAATCAAAACATTTTCATTGATATTTTCTGTCAATTCCGGTTTACATTCGGTAAAAATGGACCACAGTTTTGTACCTAAAGGCTTTAAAAGTAGTTACCAGAATATCACAAAATCGATATTTTCGTAAAGTGTGACATTTACTGCATTGCCAGAACAATTTTTGTGATAATCATTAATATATTTATGTTGTTTTAATGCTTTAAAGATAGTGTTCCAAAAATTGACAAAATCTCATATCCCGCGATATATTTCCAATTTATAGGGAGTTGCTTATCCTTCTCATTATACATCCTTGCTCAAACACATTTGCAGTAAATATCAATAACATAAAAAAATCGACTGAACATATTATATGTAAGCTAATTTGAATGAATGTCATGATGTGACAGTGCAGTAAATATTTCGAGTTACAGCATTATGAATTTATTCTAAGTTGCCAACATTCTGACATAAATTTTATAGTTAATTTAAGTAAATTATATGAATTGCTATTAAGCAAATATGAGATTTCACTCATAGTTAAATGATAGTTTGGATAAGATTTATTAGTGTATTTTTTAGTTTTTCTATGAATAATTTTCTTTGTGTTGAATAATGAGTGCATGTTGAGAAAAAATGGTATTCATCCTCAACATCACCACGGTTACATGAAACACAAAGACGATTATTCCTTTCAGTATTATTATACCGGCCTTTTTCTATGGCTAGTTTGTGTGCACTTAGGCGAAATTTACTGAGGATAGATCTGTCTTGTTTTGATTTACAAATCTCAAGATAAGCAGGTCGTTTAAAATGGGTGTATATATATATATGTACTTTACGGAAGAATACAAGTTTTCTACATTTGAAGGAGCTATGCATATTTTGCATATTTTGCATATTTTGGTCATGTATCCTCCGTGTTCAATTCTTTTTATGTAAGATTTAATGAGATTTTGATGGACAATCAAATGTTAATTGTCTATTGTGAACTTGGTTTTTGCTGTATTTCAGAAGACCGAGAATTGTTGAAATGTCATTTGTTTGCTTTGCCAAATCTTATTTTCTCACGATACTTTCCTGTCGATTTATATAAAATTTCGTCTAAAATGAAATTAGAACGAAAAGACAGTTAACTACTCGGTACGAAAAGACCAAGTTGCGAAACAAATTATGAAACAATAAAATTTCATGAAGATGATACTTTGAAAATACTCTGAACAAATAAGCAATTAAAATCGATATAATTTTTTATCTTTTGAAAAAAATCTTCATCAAAATCTGTTAGGAAACGACAGAGACAAAAACCTTTTATTGTTACGGGGGGGTACGTAGGAATGTCGGGATTAGATGTTTCTTCTATATGTATAGGTACGGAACGTGCGGCAAATTCGAGGTAGAATTTCTCGAAAGACTTTGGAGATTTCGGGTCTATATTTTAGCAATTTCTGGAGATTTCGGGTATCAAATTTTGTTTTCCTGGCTAATATAAACAAAGTGAAAGGATTAAGTGATTTGCTACATTCCTGATGTAATGTCACTTTAAATTAGGCATTAATCATTTTATTACCACATCCCCTTTGGATAAATTCGGGTCATTATTTTAGTCTCTTTGGATAAACCAGAGACATATAAAACACGTATTTAAATGTCTCTGGATAAACTCGGGTCTCAAATTTGGCCTGACCTGGATAATTTCGGGTAGGGGTTTGAACCTAAAGACGCAACCCCGTCATTTTATAGTCAAGTTACCACCCCCCGGATGTTTCTAAGCTCGGGATTTCGGGATTTTTATAATTCAGCCCGGGATTTCGTAACTCGAATAATTCAAGCCCTGTCCGTATCCGATTCTCTCCTTCTACAATGTAGCGATCGCAGTGAGTGGAATATAACGGCTGGATTATTCGGGTTAGGGATTGCGGGAAATAAATTCACCGGGAATCGGGATTTCATCAGTCTTTAAGTTCACTGTACTTATAATTAGACATTTCGTTAACAGAAAAGAAGTGACAGCGGCAACAACAACAAAAAAAAAAAAACAAAAAAAAAAACACACACACATTTGCAGGGGACGAATTGCCAAATACGTCCTTGGAATTAGGTTTCTTAAATATATGTAAATGTAGACCCCTAAATCCTCCGTTGTTTGTAATCCAATTGATTGATTGATTGATTGATCAATCAATCAATCAATCAATCAATCAATCAATCAATCAATCAATCAATCAATCAATCAATCCGTTTTAACCCCCCTTTTTCTAGACAATCATGTATTTTTTAATGAATATCCTGATGTTTTATTAATAAATACCCCAAAAAAATTTCGCGCCTCGCTCCGCTCGGCCAATCTTCCTTCGATTTCAAATCGGAACCCCCTTTTCAAATTGCCTGGATCCCCGCCTGAAGATCAATTAAACGGTATTTACATTATATTTCAACGACACAGCCGTCTTCATCGGAAGCAAAACAAAAATGTCACTAGATTGTCTTTTTGTTTTTCATCCAATGAAGACGACTGTGTCGTTGATATGCAAAAACTTTGTTCAATGTTATTACTCTCCATGACGAAACATTTTTGTTTCATTTAGAATTGGAAATATAGACCTTATGGACCTTTCCAAAACTTTTGATTGTCTGCCACATGACATTCTACTGGGGAAAATGGTCTGTCAGACCATTCAGTTAAATTACTACAAAACTATCTAATCGTAGGCAGCAAATCAAGCTTCAGGGAGTCGTCAGCAGTTGGAAAATTTTAACTAAAGGTGTCCCACAAGGCTCTATTTTAGACCCTCTGTTTCTTAATGTTTTTAAAAACGATATTTTTTATTTTTATCGAACATGGTACTTCGTACATATATACAGACGATAACACCTTGTCTTACGTGGATCATGATTATAATAATTTAATCAATGTTTTACAAAATGAGAGCTCTATTTTAATAGAATAGTTTAATATAAATTGCATGCAAGCCAACTCCGACAAATTTCAGGCTATATCTGTTGGTAAGAAGACGCATGCTAAACAACCTGTTTTTAATTTTGAATCTGTAAATGTTTCTTGTGATGGTGTTGTTAAATTATTAGGAATAGATATTAATTATAAATTAAATTTTGACCAACATGTTAAAAATATCTGTCGTAAAGCCTCTCAACAATTGGCCGTACTTAAGCGTATTGGATCCTTTCTGTCTAAATTAAACAAACTTACTATATTTCATACTTTATATTATCAAATTTTAATTTTTTTCCTTTAGCATGGCGCATTCAGTTTGTTCTAAATCAAATACTGTAAAATTAGAAAAAAATACAGGAAAGAGCTCTACGTTTTATTTTTTTTAAGATTATAATAGCACATATGAAGATCTTTTACACATAGCTAAGGTACTATCACTACAAGTAAGGAGAATGCGCAATATGGCACTTGAATCAGGGTTTTAATATTTTATTTAATTTGTCTCCTCCATGTTTAAATGATTTAGCAAGTTTTTTAAAAACAATAATTATATAATAGGTATTCAAACATTTTAGATATACCTAGAGTGAGGACGACTACTAATGGTAAGAACTCTTTTAGATATGCAGCAGCTGTTTTATGGAACGAATTACCTGATAATTCAAGAAAAAATTCAAATTTTAATCAGTTCAAGAATATAATACAGTCCTGGAATGGAAATCGGTACAAATGTTATGCTTGTAAAGAACTTTTATCTGCATTTTTTTTCTAAATTAAATCATGCCATATTTATTTAATTTTTCTTTCGTCTGCCTTTTATGCTATGATTTGCTTTTAATTTATGCCATTTTTGTATTTCTATCATGTTTGTGCTATGTGTTTTTAGTGCCTTTTTTATTTATTTGCTTGCATTACACTGCTGTTTTAGTTGCTTTGTATCTTGCGCTTGTGTGTTTTATTTATGTATAATGTATGTCGGGTTAAAAGCTCTATAGAGCTTAATATGCTTGTTTGTTATATTTTACATGCCGATTTTAGATAAAACTTAAATTATTTATTTATTATTTATCTATTTAGTAGATTTAGTGATTCTTCTGCAGGTTTTCCACTGTACTCCTTCAACTATCAGGGAATGTAATAATTTAATCCGACAATTCGTAATGCACAGGCATAAAAACACAGCATAAAAAGCTCTTTACTTGGAAAAAAATCTTAGATTTGCAGCGTCCGTCCGTCCGTCCGGCATCCTCATTGTTTTGTATATGATCTCATATGACTTGAACTCCTACATTTTTGGATTAAGAATTTGAATTTTGTTGTAGAATTATTGCCTGAAAATAAATACGTAAAAAGCTTCGGAATTGTAAAATAGAAAAACAAGAGGCCCACAGGGGTGATATTTTACATCTTCCATGTCACTTGTACTCCTACTACATTTTTATATTTTTCATTTTAACTTTGTTGTAGAATTGTGTTTTTAGTGTGTAATAAAGTATTTGAATTTCGATTTCCGTTCCATCTTAGATATATTTCCTGAATGTGTTAAAGACTAATAATTTTTGTAATTTTGTGTACAATCATGTATTTCGGCATTTTTTTTTTAAATACCAAACACAATTCTAAACACTTAGAAATAACTTGACGAATTTGTTAAGCTAAATATGTTGTACTGGCCTGTCACGTATAACGGAGAAATTATATAAAATATTACCTGATGAAGAAGTCATTAAAACAAAACCTGCAAAAAGCCAAAACCATTTGTACATTAAAAAATGAATAAATAAATGCCTTCAAATAGGAAATAAAAACATGTAAATAGAATCTTCTTAAGATACTTAGATATATTATAAATAGTAATAATATATTTCATACTTTTATGAATATTTTTCCTCTATCTTTTTATTGTATTATTTTCTTCTTTTTCATCTGTTTGCTTTGGGTTACATACCGCATAACATGTAAACTACTTTATATCCAATGAAATTAAATGCTTTTTAATTGCTCAAATTGTAAGATCTTTTCCTCGTTTTTAATAGAGTTGTGACACCCTTTCTCAAGTTATGGTAGCAATTCCCTGTCCCATGCAAAATCTCTACCAAGAAAACCTCCGGGCTATTATCTTTATTGTTTATTTGAAGTTTGCACACCATTTTTCAAGAAAACAATGCAAAACCCACATTTGCGGTGGGATTTTGCAAAGAAAGTTTAGCTAAAAGTGCCAAAATCGGTATTTACGTTACAGTCTCAATCAACATAATATTTTTTTTTTTTTTTGAAAAGGGGTTGTTGAACAACATGCAAGCGATGATACAAATATAAGTATTGCAAATAACTAAAATGCACACGTATTTTGAAATTTTTGCAACAGCATATTTGTCAAAAGTATAATTTTCTCTAACGGGATCATTGAATTTTACAATTTTAGTGTCTCTGGGCCACCAAATATCCGACTAGGCTTCTGATATAATGATACTAAGACAAACAAAAATGTACCTGAATTTGCAAAGAATTATATATTTTGAACTTATAATACATACAGTATGCAATAGACTATGAAACCTTATCCTTTACAAAGTTTGATCTTTGTTGAATGACGTAAAGGGAGCGTAAAAATTCGTGTGATATTTACGTGACCCATATCAGGAGAAAATATTTTATCAGTGCACCACTGCTAGAAGCAGTCATGAGAAGAAAAGACAATCAAAACGTTATATAAATCACAAACAACTCAATATATGGTTTAAATTAGAAATTATCTATGGATATGAAGCTTGAAAATACTTTCGTTACCGATATTTACGATACCAAATTGTAAAATGGCTGTCAAACTTTCATGACATTAGATAAAGTGTAAATACTGATTGTGACGTCCTATACCAAACCATTACTGTCCTTTAGCATATTTTTCGATGATCCAGATATTGAATTTGGATCTATTTTTGAGAAAGATTAGGTTTGAGATCTTTGTCCAGTAAAACGTGCTGCTTATCACTATTATTAGTATAAGGACACGAGTTGGGACATTTGTCAGTTCGATAATGCATATTTTCTATCGAAATTCTGAATTTTTTATATGCTTCACAGTAAGTTATTAAAAAAGTGCAATATTTACGGTACCACCAGTAACGTAAATATCTCTTCCTGTAAAACTTCGATGTTGACAATATGGAGGACATAGATGATGGTATTCACATACCGAGTTTAAGAAAATTATATTAGCTTCTAGAAATGTCTAACTTTTTGGGCATTTTATTGCATGATTCAATGCTCATCTTGGCAGAATATAACACGTTGTGCTATTCAAAATCTCATTTTCAAACAGATAAAATAATTCTTCGCTTCGTACATACTTGAATCATTTGATTAAAAAAATAAACATCATTGTTTTCAATAACAAAGTTTATCATGGACAAGGAGCAGATTAGGATCACCGAGACATGTTTATTATGTTGGTTTGTGGTAACGTAAATATGAAAAATGGTAACGTAAATATCTTAAAATGTTCAATTTGATTCTTGACTTAGGATCTATTTTAATGGTCTTGGGACATTTTTTCTTTCAAAAATAACCGACACTTATACTAAAAAATTAATTTCAGATATGTTGGCAGGCATTTTGATTGTTGCAGATATCATTCACAAATGTTAGATATTTATGTTACAAACTTAATCAAATATATTTTTTTATACGGCATTTGAGTAGAGAAAATGTATGTTTTAATTTAGCCAATAATATATATTTATCAAAAAACTCATTTCAATGTTAACTTTGGACATTCATTTTTTGTCAATTTTGGTGGGTCAATTGGTACTATAAAATGAGAATGCCGGGATGGTGAATGTTAAAACAGATTTTTAATTGAATTTAAATTGAATTTTAAAAAATATATATATTTAAATTGATTTGATATAACGGAGCAAAATGAAAAGCATTAAATTTCCTCAACTATGTCAAAATAATTTTTCATTATGTATGAATCTGGTTTTATTTTGATCGAAAACAACCTATATTTTCTTTGGGTTTCCGGGTTTTTATTGTGTCCATTGTCGTTGATTGATTTGTACTTTATATATTGATGAAGTATGACAGAAATCAGAATCATTCTTACGATTTAAAATTAGGGACCAGCGTAAAGCGTCTCAACTACATTGAAGTCGCATTTCGGTCGATTCAATTCATTTTTTTTTGGAAAGGTAAGTAAAATTTGTATTCAAAGAATGTGAAATCATTTGTTTTCGTGTATAATGTCTTGGCTCAACTCATCAAAGAGCTTTTGATTCTGGTTTAGTGAAGAATTTGGACACAGTTTTCAGTGAGATAATTTGTGCCGCGCCGCAACGACGCTAGCTGCGTAACCGTTCACCGTAAACTGGGCTCCTGTTGTGTTACGCTGGCTACGCACGGCGAAACTAACAACAGGTGACTGCTTCAAAATCTTGAGGTCAAGATTCTTACCCTATGATTTTATGAGACATTGCTTATTAGGACAGTCATGTAGGCCAGGGACTATATATAGCTAACGGGATAAGACTCTTCTAGTAAAGTCTTTGTAAATTTGTGTTGTCATCAGTGACTTCGCTCATTTCACGGAAATAATACGTATCTGCTTCCGGTCTTGTTTTTAGTAGCACCATTTTTCTTCGCGTGGGTAAAATTCAACTGACATTAATATAAATTTGAAGGATTTTATACATAAATAAAGTAAGTTATTGATGTCTGAAATGAGCAATTGATATGTGGATTGAAGATAATTAATTCTTTAAAGGCTTTCGTGATCATTTTTAGCGAGAACTCCCTCAGAAGGTTCATGTTGGTTCGAGTAGCAATTTTTTAATATCTTCGTGGAAACCTTTCAGCGTATGATTGAGTTTTTCGTCGCATTTGCTTGCGTTACCCCAAATATGTCACTTTTTCGTAAACTGTAATGGTTATTTGAGAAAAGTAATGTACTTTTATTAAGTTTGGATTTTTTTACTGAATTGTTAGGGTTTGAATTGTTTTGTCAAGATGAAAACATTCCTGCTACGGGCACTTTTGTGACGGGGTAAGCTTCTTTCTGACTCGTCCTATCTTATAGATGAAACTTATTTTCTAAAAAGCAATGTTTGTTTGAAAATATTAATGCCTTTTTACGAAGTTAACATGTATTTTAACTGATTTTTGAGGGTTTGAAGTTTGTGTTTTTATTCGGAAATCATTTTGTCAAGATGAAATCATTCCTGCCATGGGCACTTTTGTGACGGGGTAAGCTTCTTTCTGACTCATCCTATCTTATATATGAAACTTATTTTCTAAAAAGCAATGTTTGTTTGAAAATATTAATGCCTTTTTATGAAGTTTATGTGTATTTTAACTGATTTTTGAGGGTTTGAAGTTTGTGTTTTTATTCGGTAACCATTTTGTCAAGATGATTCGTTGTTCAAATACTTTTGTATTTTAATTTTTTTTCTTTTTAAATTAAAATACACAAATAAATTAATTTACAGATATTTAATTAATACAAAATGTACAAAATTCTCACTATAAATGACATTTCTGTAAAATAATAGAAATTTCCGGAAATTTTCCTTTTCCGTCCGTCAACTCTTCCGTTTTTACAAACAAGACCGAAGCCGTAGCTCTGTTGATATTTTGCGAAGAGTCATGTCCCGTTAGCTATATATAGTCCCTGTGTAGGCATATCAGTAAAGAATCAGGTTAGATAAGACAAAATTTTGTGACCTTTTATTTGAACTGATATTTTATCATGTTTATTGTGAAATAATGTAATAAAATGTTTGATATAATATGTAAAATATTTAAGGTTGGAATGTAAACATTCTTTCAGCACAATGTTTGTATATTTTATGTTTGGATATAAAAAATGCCAGATTTTTAAAAATTTCATATGATGGTTATTTTCTATAAAACCACATTTTCAGTTTGTTAACTTGGGAACCCACTAAAACCCATCTAGCATATGGAAGATTGATACTTCACATATCTGCAGTGCAAATTTCATTACAATCGGACCTATAGAATTTTTTGGCTTTACTGTTAAAAATGTAAATTTTTGTAGTTTTTGCGCGTGATCTTTTGATTTTGACTCGAGTTATGTTCCTTTGGCCACAAATTTTTAGTTTTTCCCACTTCAAATGTGCTGCCATCTGGCGCTAATTGATATACCTAAGTCATGGTAAAGGTCAAGCAGACCAATTTCCAATTTCTTTTTATGAATGAATTGCTCCAATTGACCTGGGGTCAATTGGAGTACAATGTAAATTGTGTCAAGTAACACTGTGAAGTCAAAATTTTCTGTGAAAATTCACCAATGGGAAACTTATCTATCAACACTTTCATCCAATGAAACTTGATGTTAACATGGCTGTCACCTGTTCCTAACAAGTGTAGCATTGTTGAATCAGTCCAGGAAATCCCAGAAATCGACAACGTTGCTGAATTCGACAACGTTGTCAAATTCAACAACTCAATTTTTCCTTTTTTTTCCTATATAATAATTTTTCATTTGCATTAAGGTTCATGGGTAACTTTTTAATTCCTGCATAGACTTTTTTGGGTCCAATAGAAAAGTTGTGCATTATCAGATCAAATAACAAGAAAAGTACTTCAAATGAAATTTCAGAAAAAAATGAAAAAAATCATGAAAGTTGTCGAATTCAACAACTGCATCATTTGTTCATTTAACATTGAGGGTAATGGGGAAAATTTTTATTATTGCTCTGATATTTTTTAACCACTGAGAAAGTTTTCTGAAAACGTATTTAGATAAAAAATAAAGCAAAAAAACTATGCTATCTGTCATAACTTTATGCCCTTTTTGAAAAAACTGACAACCCGTCTAAGAGTTATTGCCCTTTTTCCGTAAAATTTTCAAAATTTTGATGTTTTTTATTTTTTAGCTCGCCGGGACGAATGTCCAGAGAGCTATTGTCATACCCCCGGCATCGGCCTCGGCGTCGTCAGCGTCAGCAAAACTTTAACCTGGCTTGTGGAATTGAGACCTGAAGAGCTAGGATGTTGATATTTGGTACATGTATGTGGCTTCCTTGTAATGAGAGCTTTCTTCTGGTACCATATTTGTAGACATTTTGACCTTGACCTTGCCCTGAGGGGAACTTTTGAAAAACTTTAACCTTGCCTCTAGAAGGTAGGCTTTTAGTGGTAGGGTGTTTATATTTGGTATGTAACTTCCTTATGATGAGAGCTTTCTTGTGGTACCATATTTGTAGATATTTTGACCTTGACCTTGCCCTGAGGGGAATTTTTGAAAAACTTTAACCTTGCCTCTAGAAGG
>MJUU01066112.1:2378-39994 GCA_002080025.1 Modiolus philippinarum | reverse complement strand
AGGGGAATTCAAAGGTCTAAATCTAAAGTTAAGTAACGAGAGTCCGTTTTGCTTTTAAGCCAGCAATAATAGTCTTACATATTGACTCTGATTTAATTACACATGTTATTGTGCTTAAATCTTCTTTTTAACATGCCCAATTCAATTTATTCAAAGATTTAAAGTCAAAATCTAGATTTTATAATACTTATTGCATTCTAATATATGTAAAATTGACACAAGAGATAACTGGTATTATTTTATTTAATAATTCAACAAAAAGAAAAATCTTTAACGTTTATAGCGTTGGACATGTTTTGCCTACAACTTATGAAACGTCAGAGCATTTGTGTTTCGTCATACGTAATTCTTAATGATGTAAGCGACAATATATAAAACAAACAAGGACGGTTAAAGTAGTGGGTGTTTTGCCTACATCTTAGGGATCTATCCTATTAATGGATTTAAATATTTTGAAAATCAAGTTAAGTGGAAATTTACTATACCAATCAGTGTAATCGTATTAGATAATATTGAAATTAATTTTGCGTTGGAGGACATGAAAATTATGATCATCACGTGCTCACCACCTGATTTCAATAAGGGTGGTTCCAGACTAGAAATCAGTGTGTGGCTCAAAATTGGAGACTAAACGGTAGTCTGTTGCTATTTGATGATGTTGGTAAATGCATTAAAAATAAAAAATACAATGATACCTCAAACGAGATTCAAGACTACGGAGAGTAAAAAATAAACACAATCAAACCAGAAAATTGCTGCAACATGATAAAAAACAGAAGATGACAATGTCCACAATGCTCATATCAGAATAATTACATTCATACTGCTTTGAATGGAAGTAAGTGAGAACGGAACCGTCAATCTAAAAATGGCAACACCGGAAAAAACAAAGAAACAAAGACATAAGATAAGTACGGAACAGGAAAGAAAACTGAAAACACACACCCATACAAATATGAACAACACGGACCCAATAAAAACCATGGGTGAGATCAGGTGCAGCGGTAGAGTAAGCATCTCTTGCTTCTTATAAGACACCTGTCGTGTTGAACATGTCAAATTCGGTAGTAAGGTCAAATGCGGTAGAGGAAACAACGATTAAACAGATATCCAATTGCGGTCCACAAGATGATGATATCGACCATAAAACTTCTGGACGGATCACTACAAGTTTTGGGTTACACAACATTTGATTGGTTGATGTTACTTTCGATCACTTTCGTGACTGTGCTTTATCTGTCAGTAAAATGGCGCCAGCATGCGATTCATTGACAACGACAAAAGAAAACTGAGTGTTATCTAAACAAAGGAATGGTGCACCATTCACCATCTTGCGTGAACACTTGTATTTATTTTACGGGATGTAATTATAAGTATTGAATGCAATATTTTGTAGTTTTAGTGTGGTGTAAAACCGCGTAAGTAGTGTAGAGGAGGTTTTCACTTAGTATTTGCGGATCCGTTGCAATAGGAACACGAAGTCTTATGAGAGAACACGAAGTGTTGGCGATATCTCCGTAATACCAAGAGCCCAACCCTAACCCCAGCCCATGCCGTCGCGGCGGAGCGTTGCCATTGGAAAACGAAGTGTTTCGACATACCACAACATGTTGCCGATACCTGCGCCAATCCTCGATTTACCCTATTGATGGGTGTCTTCTATCAGGTCCGTATTTTAACCAGAAATGCCCGCAGGGGTGTTGTGGGAATGTATTGGAGCGTGCATACGCATCCGAAAGTGGGCGTGTCCCCTGCTGTAGACCGGAAGTGGACCTATTGGAAGCCCTATTCGATCATTTTGACCGGAAATGATGTGTAGGAACACCACGTGACCCCACAGGAGTCATGTATTAGCTTAGTACAGCGCGCATGCGCAACCGGAGTGGGTGTGTATCTCTTGTAAGTGGCCATATTGACCGAAAGTCAGGGTTTTCCCAAGTCGGAACGACTCTGGCATGGTCTTTTAGATGTTATCGGAGGTTGTCATTGTATTGTATACCTGAGGATGTCTTCTATCACGTCCGCGTTCCTAAAGGGATGTAATTTTTTGTTTGTTATCTATTGATGTCTTCTATCCACTTTCATCGCGGCCATTTTGTTTTTTCGAGGAGAGATAACTCTTGGTAGTACTTGTATTCGTTTTTTAAAGCCACTCTGCATTTATCCAGGCTTGTGACTGGCTATAACTTCAGAGTTATAGGCTGCATGAACTTTTTTTCTTTTTTTTTTCTTTTTTGCAACAAACAATTACAGTTTCTGTTCTTCATTCTCCCTTTTTTAGTTCTCGTCCATCCCCATTATTAAACGATTTTGCGTGTGTCTCCAATGGATCGTCGTTTTCTTCCCAATCATACAGAAATCCTCCACATTAAAAGCATTGTACCTTGTCACCTTGGTTTTAAATAAAAGAGTCTTTCCAATGTCGGAAGGTCGTTGTTTCAGTTGTACCGGCAATCCAGTGTTAGATTCTAGCCTGACTTATTCATCAGAATACTTTATGTATTTTGGGAACGTAATGTCAGGCCTTTCTTCTGGAGTTCTCGGTATAAACCCATGTTTTTGTAAACATTCTTGAATGAAGGGACATTTTGGAAAATGCCTATGGTGTTCCATATGTACCACGTCTTCAACTCTCCAGCCACCCAATACTCCACCAAACTGTGTGCACTGACATTTGTCTTCTATACCAATATAATAAAGATAGTTTTGGGCGAGATCTAAGGATTGTACCGCATTTGACGTCCACGTTTTGAACGTATCTAGGCGTAAATAAAAATTTTCTCTCATAGGTTTCGATCGTTCCAACGGGCTTTCGGAGATTTAGTCCATCTGTATTCAACGTAGTCCGTCTTGTACACTGCTTAAATGACTGATGGAAAATTTCCACTGCTTTCTAATTCCCACTGCTAATCACATCTTCGCTAGCCAAGGGTTATGATCCGCTCCTCTCCTCTTCACCCTTGGCGGATTGAGCCATGATTTTTGAAACATCAGTTTCAAATTATCTCCCTTTGAAGTAAGAGTTTCAGTATGATTTATTGTAATAATTAAAGATTATTTAATATATCTAATAATACAACAAGTCTCAATATATTTAACTACAAGGAAATAACTCTTCAAAAGAAAAGAAAGATTATAAAATAGTGGAAATTTTGCAAAATAGAAAAATCACGAAACACCATAATTTAACTTTTATTGTTACGATATATATTTAAAATTTGAATGTAAGCTAATTGATTGGCTGCAGCGATAGTTAACTGCAACCAATCAAAAACGTGGATCTGAGACTACAGAAATCCAGCTTGATCTGCCAAGGGTGAAGATGAGAGGAGCGAATCGTAACCCTTGGCTAGCGAAGATGTGCTAATCACAAATGGTAAGCAGAATGGCAGTCTGGCGACTTCTCCCAAGGGAGCTGGTCGTTTGCACCTTTATATAATCCAATTGGGTGTCTTCTGTCAGGTCCGCGTTCACGGTTTGGTAATGAAGATAACTCGTTAATTACTAATGCTGTTCTGGTTTATTACAATCAAGATTATACAACTCATGAGTATATTTTAATAATGCTCGCGTGCTCATTTCACTATATTGCTGCTGCTGGGTTAGATACGAGGAAAAATTGCTGATGCTCCTGCTGTTGCTCTTGTTGGTGGTGATGGTGAGATAAAATAAGAAAAAAACAATTGTTTGACACAAATTCTATACATTTCACTTCTTCATTTCATTAAACTGTGAACGGGTCACTCTGCATTTTCCCAGGCTTGTGATTGGCTATAACTATATAGTAATAGGCTGCATTACCCCTTTCCCCCAAAACCATATGTCATTCATTTATCTTTTACATGGAGTCGTTGCTGTCGTCAGTCGATGGTGGGTCATAATCATTCAATACTCCATCAAACAAATACTGTCTTTTTTTCTACAGCATACCCCCAGGCCTCTCTAGTATCGTAGTCCTCTTCTTCCTTCAAACTTTGGACCGTTTTCTTGATTTTACTATGCACTGTGTCTTTCCGCATATCCTCCATCCAGAATACACATCTTTCATCGTTTCTCTGTATTCCGGGAACATTTTTATATCCAAAGTTTTCGTTTCTTATCTTTCTCATGTCCGGCGTCTTTATACTTTTTTTCGTATTCGGACTGATTTGCATTAGTGACTTTGTTTACTATAATATTCCATTTTGATTCCCAGTCTGAGTCTTCTTCATCAGATCTTTCATCGGTGGAATACTCAGATTTTTCACTAACATTCAAGACTTTCTTCGGGCATGTTGGAGTCCGTTTCCATATCCTGTTGTTTGTCCCTCTCTTGCTCTGTATTAAGACGCGATTGCTTGTGACGTAGAAGATTGTACTGTACTGTCGATTAGAATGATAATTACAACTTTCGCAATGATACATTCCAGAGGTCTTCACCCCTTGAGATTCGTTGAACGAATGAGGAACTTTAAATAACGAAGCTTTAAATACTTCAGACTCATGAGCCTCACGAGTTGCTCACGAGTATATATTTGTCAGTGCTCGCGTGCTCATTTCACTGTATTGCTGCTGCTGCGCCAGATACGAGGTATAATTGCTGCTGCTGCGCCAGATACGAGGTATAATTGCTGCTGCTGCGCCAGATACGAGGAATAATTGCTGCTGCTGCTGCTTGATGACGTCATATCACTATATTGCTGCTGCTCTGATGATTGAAATAGCAGGACCTCATATTTTCAATTTGCATCCATGCTTGAAAAGTGTTGCTAAATAATTGTATTATAGATGAGGATAAAGCATGTTTTTTACTCCCTTAGCACAAAGTATAGCAAAGATATTCATGATCATTTTCACAATGGAATATCATCAATTGGCATTAAATACAAATATTGCATGAATGCGTTTTTACCGGTATTAAAACAATATCAATTTATAGTTAGTCTTACATGTTCACAACTACAACCGTGCCCTCGTTTTTGTGTATCAACAAAATCGTCTGTCTTTTGTCATTTTTGTTCATCAATGCAGTAGAAATCACGGACAAGCAGTAGAAATCCTGGACAAAATGCAGTAGAAATCATGTTCTTGCAGGACAACGATACCTACGGTGACAATTACATTTCAGAGAGTCAAAGCACCGATTCTAAATGCAAAAAAAAATATACGCTTTCAAAGTAGCATTCATCAATAAAAACGGAAAATGAAATACAACATATTATGAAACGACCTTTTAATAAATTTTTGTGCCTTAATGTGTTACAATAATAATTCAGATGAATGACCAACCTTTCCACTGACCAATCTTTTATATAAAATATGCTTCAGGCGAAAGTTTAAATTTACTTTACATACAATTTTATTTATACTTAAATCCAAACAAACACACATATATATATATAACAGAAATTTACTAAAAATAAATGGCGGATGGCATCTTATAATGTATGGAAAGGGCAGAAATTCGTGACATGTATGATATTGTTCGTCATAATTCTTATCCTGATTATCAGTCATAGAAATACAGGTATAGTTATTTAAACATATACACCTAAGACATTTTAAAAACAGGCTGTATTGTGAATTTCACTAAAAACTCACCAGGGAAGCGCTTATGTATTTTTTACATTCGAAATTATAATAAACTTAAAGGTGGTACGGGGGTCTAAAAACTGTCGGAAAGTTCGTGACTTACACTTTGTTCTATGAGCATGTAAAAAAAGTATAAAAATCGGGGGTCGGCGGCCATGCAAGCGTGAAATCGGTCTTTTTTTGGTTGAAATGATGAGGGGCAATTACATATTTTAACAAAATTTTGATTTATCTTACTTACATCAGATAGACTTTTTTCTTTAAATTCGGTAAATTATTAGCTAATATACTTGCTTTTGATTTGCATGAACAAATTTAGTATCGCCGAACTTTTTTTGGAATAAGTCTCGTAAACCTACTTTTTCCTATTATTTCCATACAAATAATCTACCCTTAATAGAATTGGAGTTTGCTGAAAAAGATTCAATATCCACATGGGTACCCGAATAAAAGTTGCATATTTGATCTTATTTAACTATTTTAAGACATCGAAAATCATTAACCACAATCCCAAAGTGAATTTTATTTTTGTCAAATGAGCAAATTTGATTGATTGATTGAATATTGTTTAATGTCTACTGAGCAATATTTCAGCTATATCAAGACGAGAACAAGTTTGTTAATAAATTATTACTTTGGGGTATGGAAAGGGTCATGGGACGGGATCTTCTGACTGCCACTGGAAAAGTTGGCTGAAATCGAAAGGGGCAGGGAATTTAGCCTTGTAGCCGATCACCTACGGACCACTCAAAAAGAGCTTGCTACAAGGGTTCTTTAACGTGCAGGAAGCGTGACATTTCTTCCAATACTTGGACCTGAGTTTACATCCCATCCGAAAGATGGGTTGTGTACTTATTAATCCCGCACAACCACGGAATGGGTCCTATTTCTATATCCCGGGGTTCCCTCGGGGTCAGCCCCGTTTAGGAGGGGCCATACCCCGCAAGATGGAGATACTAGGTCCTATTTCTATACCCCGGGGTTCCGTCGGGGGGAGCAAATTTTAGACCCCCGTACTACCTTTTGTAGGCTTTGTGAGTATATCCAGGTAAATGTATATAACTGGTTTCCTTGATAACAAATGCTGTGGCAGCTTTGCATATGTATGACTTTATATAGTAATATTGATAAAAGTAATCTTTTTGAATTGTATTGTCTGTTTTTGGGTCGTCTCGAAATGTTGGCCTATCCATGTACAATTAGGTTGATTAAAATATAAAAGTATAAAGCAAAATTAATACTGACATTGAAAGCAATATTTGAAAATCACAACATTCTTGATATCTGTTTACTGTGATACCAAAATTTATAGTTTCATTCCTCACGCTTGTGTATTGTAAGGTCAAATATGTTAAGGTGTACTCGTTGGGTTACACAAATGTTTATAGTTTCAAATATGCTGGACATCGCATGGTTAATAAATGGCTTTTTGTCTGTATGTGTTTAAGCCTTCTAGGACATGGAAAGTACAGAAATTAGTTACGTGTTTGATTGTGCTTGTGGTAGTGCTCAAGCTGATATTCTGTAGTAAAATTTCAGGTATAATTTGATAAGAAAAAAGTAGGACAAGATCTGCAATTTCATCGTATATATATATAAAGTACCAGGTCACAATCATATAAATGAGGGTGTGGCCTAAAGGTTTTGTTTTCCCGTTTCCCACATTTTTGTACCTTTTTCCCATTTCCAACATTTTAACACTTTTTTCAAAATTCCCACATTTCTGGGGCCACTGCCCTAATTCCACATAAATCCTCGTTTTTTCCCGATACCAAGTTCTCGTGTTTCCTCATTTCCATACTTTTTTAATTGTTCTCTTGTTTCCCAAAACCGTGTCACCCTAGTAGTGGTTCTGGCGATTTTGATGTAGTTGCAATGACTAGACTTTTAGATCGGTGATACGGGAAAGAGCACTGGTGTCCACAATTACTGAAGACAATACCTCAGAGTTAAACTCACGTCCTATAAAACTTGAATACATATTTTTGTTTTACAACAGTAAAGGTGACGAACATCTGCTTTTCAGGGGAAATGGGGGGGGGGGGGGTTGTGGCTTGGGCGATTTGAATTATGTAAATAAATAATTAAATCTTTTGGTAACTGAAAATAAATAATAGAAATGCTAATCCTAGGGGGGACATTTTCGGGACGCCGGGATTGGCCATTTTTAACTTCGGGAATTCGGGATGAAAATGCCTTCGGAACACTGAAAGGGGGTGTTTTAGACCCGGGAAATCGGGATTTTATAGTAAAATTTAACGAGTCGGCAAATATTGGTTTATTAAATGCAATCTTCCAGGATCGGAACTTTTCACAAAAAATGTCCGGGATTTCAGGATTTGCTCATTCTAATGTCGGGAAACTCGGGATGAGACTTCTTACTTCTTGTTGCAAATGAAAATAGATAATTATGTCGCCCCAGACGTAGTCGGGACGACATATTGTTCTTTGTCTGTTTCTCTATTATTATTCCGCTTTCTTTCTTCCAATTATTTTTTGTCCGGTTTCGTTCTCAAAGATGCTTGGACAGAATTCATTCATATTTGGTATAAAGTTGGATCACCTTATGAAGTTAGATCGCCTTATAAAGTATAAAGTTGGATCACCTTTTGAAGTTGTGCCTCCACCAAAAAAAAAAAAAAAAAATCAAAATGGCTGCCATTTTCAAGATGGCTAAACGCGTCCATAACGGTCATCTTTGGAAAATCTTCACCCCAATGTCATTTTGCAAAGGTAAATATGGACAGAAATGCCATCGAATTGACGGATTAATGGCAGGGATAGGTCACCAAAAATAACAAAATTAGTTTTCCAAAACTATACCAGTCTGATTCTGAAATAAAGCAGCTATTTACATTTTTGGGGATTTTTTCTTTCTCTTTAATCATTAGTTTGGTAATAATACTTCGCTTACTATCATCATCATCATCATCATCATCATCTTTATTCTCATAACAATATACATAGGTACAGAGACAACAACATAAATAATATATATATACAATATATACAATATGTATAATTCTACATTATTGAAAATAAGTTATTTAGCCAGGAGGACTCACTCTATTATTTATGATTCTTATAAATTTACACAAATTTATTTTACGTTACTCCTTAATTAAGAAGACGCTCGGTTTGCGTTCTTTACACGTTTAAAACAACTTTCGATATGGCCCTGTCACACTATAACGCACTGCATAACGTGTGCCCAGCGTGTGAGAATATTTTCGTACACGCTGGTGTGCGTTGTATACGGACATAATGTTTTAAAAAATATTTCTTTTTATTTTTGAGGGACCTATCCCTCCTGCAAATCTTTCGTATTTTTGGTCGCATTTCTATGCATTTCTGCATTTGCAAATGTCATTGAGATGAAGAATTTCAGTCTGATCTAACAAAGAACGCTCAAAACGCTATACAGACGCTCTATGAATACCAGAAGACCGTTATTGATGCGTTCGGTATACGTCAAGCACGCTAGTAAAGCGCCATACAACGTTGTCATACGCTGATACACGTTTTGTGAGCGTTGCGTACAAGTTATGGACAAGTTTTCCGTGCGTTGTAGGCCGTAAGCCTGACGCTATGAATGCGTTCAACAAGAGAATTTCTTCAATTTCTTCGGCGTATGGTAACGTTCTCATAGAAATTATCGAACGTCGGCACACGTTGGCTAGAACGTTATAGTGTGACAGGGCCTATGAAGTGCTACATATCTCATCTTGCATAACGAACCTCTAGCGTTCGTCTAACGTGTGCCTAACTTACAACTTGCGAACGTCGTGAAATTTTGAGCATGTTATGGCCCTTTCATGCCGACGTGTGAGAATATTGCAACGGCCAAGCAAGTGGCAAAAGTTTCATTTTGAATAGATGTAATTTTACACCCCAAGCCGACGTTTCGAAAGACTGCCTGCGGAGAAAGATACACATTTTACACATTGTTAATCTGTTGACAGCAGACAACATAGATCGTGTATACAGAATAACTGATTGACAGTAGCGTCTTGATAAGATTTTACATTTGATTGGTTTCATAATAATAAAACTATCCAATCAAATTTAAAATCTTCTCTGGGTCGCGCTTTCAATCTATTGATTTATATACATCGCTGTCAATCAATTATCAACAAAGTTTCTATACCTGTAGTCAGTATTTTGGGGTGTGAAATTACATCTCTTTGAGTTGAAACTTTTGTCACTCGCTTGACCGTTGCAATATTTCCGTACACGCTGGTGTGATTTGCATAAGTTACAAACGTTTCAAACACGTCACCGAATGTTGGCGTACGTTCTTGAACGTTTGGTGCTTTGGAAAATTTTGAACATGCTCTCAATTTAACGACCTTCGTCAACGTGTTTTTGGTAAGTTATAGCTAGATAGAGGTACGTTATGCACGCAATTCGTGCGATATGTAGTAGTTTCTCGAAAGTTGCTTTAAACGTGTAAAGAACGCAATCTGAGCGTCCCTGTAACCCAGGAGTTACGTATTAGCCAATGATTTATTATGGAAATGATGGTTAAAGAGCAAGACAAAGTTCCATTGGAATGTAAATAGCTTCTTTATTTCAGCATCAGACTGACATATTTTTTTGAAAATGTGTTTAGAGATTTTTTGGGGACATATCCCTCCTGCCAAGCCGTCGTTTTTTTCGGTGGCATTTCTATTCATTTCTACCTTTGCAGATGACATTGGGATGGACAATTTCCAACTGATCTGACTAAAGATTGTCAAAACGCTATACAGACGTTCTATAAATGGTAGAAGATCGATACGGATGCGTTCGGTATATGTCAAGTACGCTAGTAAGACGCCTTTGAAACGTCGTCATACGCTGCTACACGTTTTGTGAGCGTTGCAGGCAAGTTATGGATAAGTTTTCGGTGTGTTGTAAGTCGTTAGCCTGATGCTATGAATTCCTCCAACTAGAGAATTTCTTCAATATTTCAACGGCGTGTGCCAACGTTCTTACAAAAATTCGAGAACGTTGGCACACGTTGGCTATAACGTTATAGTGTGACAGGGCTTTAAAAAAATGTTTCGACTCGCCGAACGTTCAACAACGCACGCCAACGAAAATATATTCACACGTCAGCACACGTTGGCGCTGTAGCAGATTACATGTTGTATTTTCACATTAATAAATATATATTAGATATATAACGCTGCAAAATAGTCGACTTATAAATTATGTTATATGGGAGTCTAACATGTTAATTCTATCGATGTCAACATTCCGAAAGAAAAGATTTTCTTACGGCTGGTGTGAAAGTAGACACTTAGTATTGTTTTCATCATTTACAATAGACACTATTTCTTTGTTATCGTTTTTCCAGAAAGCTCGTTTCCAAAGGTGCAGAGAGAAGCCTATCATCAACGAAAGCTCTTGGTTCCTGCTGAAAAAGCAGACGATAATCATGTTATCGGAGAATCTGAACCGTTGGCTCCGACCATTTTCATCATTACGCCAACGTACAAACGTGTGACACAAGTGGCTGATATGACTAGACTTTCAAACACTTTGAGGAATGTGAATAAAATTCATTGGATAGTCGTTGAAGATGGTAGGGAGACATCGGATGTTATACAAAATCTGCTGACAAGATCGGGTGTACCTCACACATATTTGTATGCCTCTAAATACAAAAACGTCAGTGCTGACTTAAAAGGCATTCACCAGAGAAATCTTGCACTTCTTTGGATCAGACGGAATATAAACCCAAAGACGACACCAGGTGTGTTTTATTTTGCTGATGATGACAACACATACGATTTAAGATTATTTGAGGAGGTAGGGATCCTTTTAACATAAGTTTAATAAGAATATTTGTATTTTTCATGCTCATTATTGCATTTTGTTAAAGTTAAAGTTTTTATTACCAAAGAGTCAATGAAGACTATCCTTTCTTAAAATATTTGATACAGGAGTTTGTCTTTTAATGCAGTGTGGAGTTGGTAAAGCAATTCCCCGTGGTAGAGATGTATGCTCTTTATCTTTCTCAGTTAGATATGGTGTACTTGTACATGAGATTATATCTCATGTGTACACTTTGTTTATAGCTATTATCTAAATTTATGTTAATTCTAAAAGTAAGGTTTAACTCCTTCCATCGTAGTTTTGTCCCTAGCCATATTTGATCTTACTGATTATTTGGGTTTCGTTTGGTTTATGCATTTTTTGAACATTTTTTAAATTGTGGACATCCAATGTATGGGTTCTGGTGCTGCTGATGAGGAATTAATTTCCGAAGTGGCCATCTACAGCTCATTAAAATTTATTGCAGTTGGAGTCAACATATGTGTTATCATCCAATGTTCATTTACTCAATATCCTTTCGTTAAATACAAGTACTCAAACAATGTACGTGTCGTTTCTTTATATTTATATATGGGGGTTAAAAAACGGGGGAAATGGGAGCTTTAGCAAGCATTGCTATCTGTTTTGTACCGAATACAAATAAATCTCATATTTGAAGACACTATAAATGAAATCATATGAAATGTGACACAAATCCCCAAAATAGAATCTCGCTGTGTTTCTTTCAGTTGGATTTTGATTACCTGTCGACTGCTGACAAAGTGAAACTAGCACCAAAGAAAAGAATACAATGAACGTGATGGTACAATGCATGCAATGAAATTATCTATTACAATATATCTGCAGACCTCTGCAATTTAATTNTGGGGGGGGGGGGGGGGGGGGGGGGGGGGGGGGTGTGGAGTACCTCCCTTTAGGTTGGAAAATATATAAAATTCCTAGGGTTCTTTTAAAAAAATTGGGTTCCGGTCTCCTTTATGGAAAAATTATGGGTGTCGCAGCATATATTTTTACGAACTTGAGAAGAATGGCAAAATTGAATAAGGTTCAGCGGGAAATCTATTGGTATAAAATTATCTCCCTTCTAGAAAAGCTCTTCTGTGTTCAAAACTTTTTCAGAACAAATTAACAGCATGGCGACGAAAATAAACAATCGACAAAATGTCAAGATTTCAAAAGAAATAAACAAATACAATATTTAGTGAAAACGTCATTCAATTCCCAGATCTTTACTCTGTAGTTAAAAAGAGATTAAACTTGCCTCCAAGAAGAGGTAATATGCGAATTCCTTGCATAATTTACTGTCGTGATGAAAATATTCAACGGAAAGACTGCTCAAAATCAATTGCTATAGAGTATTAAAATGCATGTACCCAGACAAAATTATATGTACAGATAGATTTTCTAACATACTTTACTTATAGGTCAATTGAGTGACGATTCTTGTATAAGAAACACGGAGATCCAAAACGCATTCTATGTAACTAGGCAAAATTATATCGTCTTGAAACAACGCCATTTTCTTTTTATACCCAAGATCGCAAAGGGTAATCATCAAAACAAGATTTCATTGGTTCAATCAAGGAAAAGGGCGTGCCTTCAGTTAAAGCCCATTCAAAGACCCCACGTGCTTAGTGAGTAAAAATCGATTTTGTTTATGTAAATAAGACGGTTACCAGGTAGAAATGGTCGTTTTATATATATTATTTCGTCGGAACCACTGCATGTACCAAGTAAAAAATTTGCAAATGAATCGATAAATATTTAATTGCAAAGTATATTTTTTCCTAAACATTTCCGTTGTAAAGAAATGCCTAGATCCAAAACACTTTGGAATCAGGTATATTCCGGTAAATCTCATTTTTCATTAAATGTATGCAAGAAATATAATTTTTTTTTTTTAAAATGTCATTTGTCAACATTAAAATACATCACATGAACATAACAGAGTATAAATTTTCTTGTTATAAGTAACTTTTATCGGGTCTTAACAACGAGTTATACATTGAAATCGACATTTTTATCTTTTCTAAAGGAGAGTTCACATTCTATTGTTTAAATACCACCGGATTTCAGTCATACAATCAAAATATTAATACACCGAAGGCTGTCATCATTGCTTGCATATATTTCATCTTCATAGGTACCCTTTATATATGCTGAGTATAATATATCAAAATAAGTTTTCTACCTTTACACCAGGAATGATCAATGGATCAAGCTAAACACCTTTTACATTGAAAAGGAATATTCTAACGTTTTAACGTAAACTAGTTTTTATGGATCTGTCGGATATAAAGAAGTCTGGATTATTTATAAATTAGTGAAATGTAGCCGGCAATGCACCGGGTGGAAATGAAGCAAAGCAATTTGTTTTGCAATATTGTCGTGTTTTAAATTTGTCACTGTGCACAGCAAGCCCTGTGCTTTGCATCAGCCTGAGCGAAAGCAATTTTTACTACACCAATTCGAGGTTGCATTAATGTTGATCATACTTTGTAGATGAGATATACCAGAAAAATTTCAGTTTGGCCTGTTGGATTTACTTCACTAATGAAATATCAGAGACCAATAGTGAAAGATGGCAAGGTTTGTACAGTTATCAGGGATTCTTCCTCCAGTTTGAATAAGCTAGGAATAGATTTTGTACTCGTGTTATACTTACACAGCCTCACATTATTTCTTTGATGGACGATATTTATTGTTTAAAAAAACTGTATTTACATATGAATTCCTCCACGGAGAAAAGTATGGTATGTATATATCTATTCTGAATTAAGAGCATATGGTTATATGGTTATAGAACTAGACTCGACAAGACCGGGGAAAAACGACTGGCATATTAACATTTCCATGACTTGAAAAGCACCATAAAATAATAATAATAATATTAATAGAAATTAAAAAAAGGACAGCCATTACGTTGGAAATGTGTCTGTGATAGTTAAGTATATATATATTTTTTTTTCATCAATCCTTGAAGTTTATAAACAGATAACTTAAATCTTGTAGAATTTATTGGCGAACTACTATCCTTTTTCAATTCCAATTCCTTAATCAACTTTAAAATGCTATTATCTATTTTAAACACAGATGCAAACAATTTTCCAAATTTGAAAGCAACAACTGAGTTGTAAAACTGCAATATTGATTCAACAATACTTGACCCAAGTTCTGCTGTTAGTCAAATGAAAAGAAAAATTGACTTCAGCAGTTTTTCACTTGAGAATAGTGAATTAAAAAAAATGATCGAGGAATAGGTATTGAAAGTGACCATGGCCATAGTGTATCGATTATAAGTGATAATCATGACAAGTTCTAACTGCCGTGCAAAGTTGAAATAAATCCGAAATCTCATATTATAGTAGTGCCCTTTTCATCAAATTATCAAATGTTCAGTACTTTTTGTCCTATTTGTCTTAGATGGATCATTTGTTAAGGCCAGTTCTTAATTGATTTAACAAGCAAGGCATTTGACAACTATAAACATATAAAGAGTTTGGTAGAACCAATATAATTGTTATTTTGATTCGAAATACAAGTAATTAAGAGCCATTCTCTGTAAGCATCAAAACACTTGGAAAGGTGGGGTCTAAGATTTTGATGAAATTTTGTATATAAAGGTCAAATGTAATCAATTTGGTTTTTGCATTTGGAGCAGTGGTTGCTATGGTAACCAGTCATGCCCAAATATGGCTTCAAAAATGCTGTCAAAATGGCCAAAACGAGTGAAATCTAAATAAGCTCTAAAAGAAAATACGAATTAACCGGAGCTTTAGTACCATATCAGTGATTAGATAATGGATCAATGTAACCTTTGAAACAAAAAGCAATGAAATGACTTAAGTCTAAATGTCGTTACCATGGCAACAAAAATCACTAAAAACGACAATTTCCAAAAAAATGGAAAAATGGCCAATTTTGCCCAAATTTAAGTGTTAATTACAAGAAATTGCGTCTATAGAAATTCATTAAACTTACTGAGCTTTCAGTTTAGTATATTATCTTTAAAATTTCAAAAAATAAAAATGGTGATATTCCGATTTAAAAAATAAATAATTTTGAAATTTGCTGAGATAGTGATTTTCAGATTTCTGTCAGAAAACCCCAAAATAACAATTCTTACTTGTATTTCAGTCCCTCTTCATCAGATAGTATTGATATTGAGTTTATTGGTCCATTTTAAAATGAGAATGCTTAGCATATGCTAAATGACCTTGATATTCTATTTCAAGGTCACGAAACTCAAATTTCCAAGGTCAAATTTGTGTCAAAAACCGCTCGAAATCTGTATTTCGACTTGTATTTCAGTCCATCTTCGGTAGATTGTAATGATGTTGGGAATCTGTTTGTTTTCAGAGGAACATGCTTTTTATATCTTGGTAAATGCTATATGACCTTGATCATGTTGATATTCCATCTCAAGGTCACAAAACTCAAATTTCCAAGGGCACATTTGTGTCAAAAACATCTGTATTTCAACTTGTATTTCAGCCCATCTTCGGCAGATTGTAATGATGTTGGGTATCTCTTTATTTTAAGAGGAACATGCTTTTTATATTTTGGTATATGCTATATGATCTTGATATTCCATCTCAAGGTCACAAAACTAAATTTCCAATGGCACATTTGCGTCAAAAACATCTGTATTTCGACTTGTATTTCAGCCCATCCACGGTAGATAGTAATGATGTTGGGCATCTGTTTATTTTAAGAGGAACATGCTTTTTATATTTTGGTGTATGCTATATGACCTTAATATTCCATCTCAAGGTCACGAAACTCAAATTTCCAAAGTCAAATTTGTGTCAAAATCCGTTCGAAATCTGTAATTCGACTTGTATCTCAGCCCATCGTCGGTAGATTGTAATGATGTTGGGTATCTGTTTATTCTAAGAGGAACATGCTTTTTATATTTTCGTATATGCTATATGACCTTGATATTCCATCTAAAGGTCTCGAAATTTTTGTCAAAAACCTTTCAAAATCTGTATTTCAGTCCATCTTCAGTAGATTAAAATGATGTTGGGTATTTGTTTGTTTTGAGATGAACATGCTTTTTATATCTTGGTATATACTTAATGACTTTGACATTGCATCCCAAGGTCATGAAACTCGAAGTTTCAAGGTTTTGGCCACAAATATTCTCATTTCATACTATTTTCTTGGGATCGATATTGAATATGCCAGGAATAACCTTCTGGTGACATTACCTTAGCAGCCAACAACCATACGGATGTTTGACCTTGAACTCTGAATGTCAAAAGATAATCGAGGCCATTATTTATCCATAAGATCAAATATTGCTACAAGATTAATGTTCATGTTTTATGGGTTTTTTTTCGTTTGGCACAAGCACATACTTTAAATATACTCTGGTGTTTAAGAATACTGTACAGTGGCATTGTTCTGACTAGCATTTGTTGTTTATAGCCTTACTGAAAGATCAAAAACAGAATCGAATGCTTCAAAAGCTGCCATTGGCTCAACCCAAGTCCAATTGTGACCTTAACAGAAACTTTAACCTTAGTCCTTCCAGCTGAAAATATATGTAAAGGTGACATAATTCTGGAATTATATTGGCCACACCCCAACATCTATCTACTGAAAAAAATTCCTCTATGATCTTTAGTTGCTGAATTATTGATTTTGACAAAAATAAATGAATATGTGGGTCCATACTTATGAACTAGTCTAATATAAAGTGTTGCCGTATAATAGAGATGTGAATCTCATTAAAGCGCCCACATGATCAATAAACAATATTTAAAGCAAACTACACATGTATTAAAACCACTTTAGTGCGATTTTATTTTTTCATTGATGTAAAAAATGTAGGTCAGTGAACCTAATTTTGGTACAGATAATGAGTACCACATAATATGCATTCCCTGAACAAATATCTTCCACCTACCACTAAAGAAGCAGGGATATGACCCTAAATTAAAATGTTAATAGAATAAACAACGAAAGCATGCGGAGTAAATCAGTGTTCTCCCCAGGCCCTTTTAGAGTCGGGGTACCCTGATGCTATAATTCTCGACCCCGATGCTTTCATCATTACATTAACCCTACGCTATAATTTTTACCCCAATGCTTTCCAGGCAGATATTTTACTTGATGCTGTATTTCTTGCTCAGGTACACATGCTGAATAAACAATAAAGAAACAGTTTAATCATAATGCTTCTGTATTTTATGCAAAATTATATATAACTATCATTAATAAGTAACTAAAACTGTTATAAATGACAAAAATTATTACGTCAAAGCGTCACCTCGCCCCAAGCTAAACATTTACCTCTACTCTATTGAAAACTCCCGGGGAGAACACTGAGTAAATGCACATGATACAAAATCTCTACAAAAACATGGTAAAATCAAGCAAGGGAACAATGCTTTTATTGTTGTTCATCTTGAAGTCATCACGAAGCCTTCAACAATGTATTTTGCTCATACCTCATAGTAAGTTCAAGACAGCCCCTAGCACCGGTGTGAGTGGAATTCTTTGCTACTTGTCGAATAACGCTACATCGTTATGGATGCGGGATTGTCAACAAACATTAATAAAACCTGCAAAATACTCTTACAATCAATGTCATCCGTTGCCCGACAAAAGCACTAGTATCTTAAGCTAGTGGACAATCACAACATATAGCTGGAAGGACTAAGGTTAAAGTTTCTGTTAAGGTCACAATTGGATTTGGGTTGAGCAAATGTCAGCTTTTGAAGCATTCGATTCTGTTTTTTATCTTTCCGTAAGGCTATAAACAACAAATGCTGGTCAGAACAATGCCACTGTACAGTATTCTTATACACCAGAGTATATTTAAAGTATGTACATGTGCCAAACGAAAAAAACCATAAAACAACAATATTAATCTTGTAGCAATATTTGATCTTATGGATAATAATGGCCTTGATGATTATCTTTTGACATTCAGAGTTCAAGGTCAAACATCCGTATGGTTGTTGGCTGCTAGCGTAATGTCACCAGAAGGTTATTCCTGGCATATTCAATATCGATCCCGAGAAAATAGTATGAAATGAGAATATTTGTGGACAAAACCTTGAAACTTCGAGTTTCATGGCCTTGGCATCCAATGTCAAGGTCATTAAGCATATACCAAGATATACAAACCATGTTCATCTGAAAATGAACAAATACCCAACATCATTTCAATCTACCGAAGATGGACTGAAATACAAGTCGAAATACAGATTTGGAGCGGCTTTTTAACAAAAATTTAGTGACATTGAGATGGAATATCAAGGACATAAAGCATACATAAAAATATAAAAAGCATGTTCGTCTTAAAATAAACAGATACCCAACATTATTACAATCTACCGAAGATGGGCTGAAATACAGTCGAAATACAGATTTCGAGCGGTTTTTAACACAAATTTGACCTTAGAAATTTGAGTTTCCTGACACTGAGATGGAAAATCAAGGTCATATAGCATATACCAAAATATAAAAAGCATGTTTCTCTTAAAATAAACAGATACCCAACATCATAACAATCTACCAAAGATGGGCTGAAATACAGGTCGAATACAGATTTCGATCGGTTTTTGACACAAATTTGACCTTGGAAATTTGAGTTTTGTGACCTTGAGATGGAATATCAAGGTTATATAGCATATACCAAAATATAACAAGAGTTATCAGAAGACAACATAGCTCACCGGGGATTCCAGTAACCTCAATGCACAATAAATACGAAAGTTATAAAAAGCTTTCTTCACAGGAAAGTTACATATCAAATATAAACACTCTATCATTAAACAACTTAATTCTAGAAGCAAAGTTAAAAGTTTTTAAAAAAATTGCCCTCAGGGCAAGGTCAAGGTCAAAATGTCTACAAATTTGGTATTACCAGAAAGCTCTCACAATAAAAAAGTTACATACAAGATATTAACACCCTACCACTAAAGGCTGACCTTCTAGACGAAAGGTTTAATTATTTTACAAATTGCCTTCAGGGAAAGGTCAAGGTCAAAATGTCTACAAGTATGGTACCAGAAGAAAGCCCTCGTCATCAGAAAGTTGTATACCGAATATGAACACCCTCCACTAAAAGCCTACCCTCTAGAAGCAAGGTTAAAGTTTTTTAAAAATTGCCCTAAGGGCATGGTCAAGGTCAAAATGTCTACAAATATGGTACCATTAGAAAGGTCTCATCATAAGAAAGTTACATACCCAATATGAACACCCTAACATTAAAAGCCTACCTTCTAGAGGCAAGGTTAAAGTTTTTTTAAAATTGCCCTAAGGGCAAGGTCAAGGTCAAAATGTCTACAAGTATGGTACCAAAAGAAAGCTCTCATCACAAGGATATCATATACCAAATATCAACATTCTAGTTCTTCAGGTCTCCATTCCACAGGTCAGGTTAAAGTTTTGCTGACGACGCCGACGACGACGCCGACGCCGGGGTGATGACAATAGCTCTCCGGACATTCGTCGCGGCGAGCTAAAAAGCATGTTCCTCTTAAAATAAACAGATACCCAACATCATAACAATCTACCAAAGATGGGCTGAAATACAGTCGAAATACAGATTTCGAACGGTTTTTAACACAAATTTGACCATGGAAATTTGAGTTTCGTGACACTGAGATGGAATATCAAGGTCATTTAGCATATACCAAACAAAAAAAAAATAAAAAAATAAAAAGCATGTTCCTTTTAAAATAAACAGATACTAGTATCCAACATCATTACAATCTACCGAAGATGGGCTGAAATACAGTCGAAATACAGATTTCGAGCGCATTTTGACACAAATTTTACCTTGGAAATTTGAGTTTTGTGACCTTGAGATGGAATATCAAGGTCATATAGCATACACCAAAATATAAAAAGCATGTTCCTCTTAAAATAAATAGATACCCAACATCATTACAATCTACCAAGGATGGGCTGGAATACAAGTCGAAATACAGATGTTTATGACACAAATGTGCCATTGGAAATTTGAGTTTTGTGACCTTGAGATGGAATATCAAGATCATATAGCATATACCAAGATATAAAAAGAATGTTCCTCTTAAAATAAACAGATACCCAACATCATTACAATCATCCGAAGATGGGCTGAAATACAAGTCGAATACAGATTTCGAGTGGTTTTTGACACAAGTTTGACCTTGGAAATTTGAGTTTTGTGACCTTGAGATGGAATATCAACGTCATATAGCATATACCAAGATATAAAAAGCATGTTCCTCTAAAAATAATTAGATACCCAACATCATTACAATCTACCGAAGATGGGCTGAAATACAAGTCGAAATACAGATTCGAGCGGTTTTTGACATAAATTTGACCTTGGAAATTTGAGTTTCATGACCTTGAGATGTAATGTCAAGGTCATTTAGCATATGCTAAGCATTCTCACGTTAAAATGGACCAATAAACTCAATATCAATACTTTCTGCTGAAGAGGGACTGAAATACAAGTAAGAATGTTATTTTAGGGTTTTCTGACAGAAATATGAAAATCACTATCTCAGCAAATTTCAAAATTGTTTATTTTTTAAAATCGGAATATCACCATTTTTTTTTATTTGATATTTTAAAGATAATATACTAAACTGGAAGCTCAGTAAGTTTAATGAATTTCTATAGACGCAATTTTTTGTAATTTTGTTGCCATGGTAACCAAATTTAGACCTAAGTCATTTCATTGCTTTTTGTTTCAAAGGTTACATTGACCCATTATCTAATCACTGATATTGTAATAAAACCCCAGTTAATTCGTATTTTTTTAACGGCTTACGTAGATTTCACTCGTTTTGGCCGTTTTGACAGCATTTTTGAAGCCATATTTGGGCATGACCGGTTACCATAGCAACCCCTGCTCAAAAGTGAAAAACAAAACTTATTTTGTTGTCAGGACTACATATGACCTTTATTAACAAAATTTCATCAAAATCTGAGACCCCACCTTTCCAACCATATGGCATATTCTTTGATTCTTACAGAGAATGGCTCTTAATTATTTGTAGATTTTGCACAGGTACTGTTATGATTTCACCATATATGATATTTCTGCACAGGTTATTACAACATGTACCGAACGTTCCGTTTTAGGTGAAAATGAAAAAAAAATACAATACTGAAGCAACTGTGTATAAGTTTCTGCGTATGGCCATTTCGACAACTTTTGTCTCTTCAGTGCAGATCAATTCAAAATATTCGGAAGACCATTAACCGAACATTTGTAAAATCTGATAGAGCACAAATAACAAAAATAAAAAGGATCTAAAAAGCTAAAAGCAGCTAAGGACAGAGCTATGCAAGAGGGACATACCCCTTAGTTTTAAGCAAATCTAAAATTTGCATATTGCAAGTTTCCTGGTTTTCGGGTCAGCACCACTCAGACTACTGAATTTGTGAATACCCTCGGGGACTACATTCCACCAAAAGGAGCCCAGAGGTAATATATAACAAAATTCTGATGTTACTGTAAATATAGTTTCTGCATATGGCCATTTCGACAACTTATGTTTCTTCAGTGCAGATAAAAACAATTATTATAATTTGATATTATACAAGAGATTTCATTTGTCAAAGGTATCACATGACTGAACTGTAAATTGCTGAACGACTTATTATTTCTAAAAATATAACATGAAATCTAAATATAAACAATAATACAGGTGGAAGACTTACTGTTTCTAAAAATAGAAAGGTATTCCTGTAGTTCAATAGAATTTAATTAAGATTAGTCAAAATGTCACAGAATTGACCAATGACAGTGGAGCTTTTAAGTGCAAATTAGATTGTTTTGTTTATAGTTGCACTTGTTGACAGTTGAAATAGCAAATAATGGCAGTTACTTTTTTTGTCATTATGACTGAAGAATGACTCATTTGATGATATTTACACTAATGATACCACGATCGAGTGGTCTAGTTACTATTTAAGACTTTTAGGAATAACTTCTAGTTACTATTCAAGACTTTTAGGAATAACTAACTGAGTAAATCAAATGCCAAGTTTTGAAAACTTCATTATAAAAGAGTTTGAATAGTGATTAGCTGTTTATTTCATTGAAATAATTTGAAATGTTACTACTGATTTTGATGATAGCCATAAAACAATCGATATTGCTGTTTATTTCTGAAATGGTTTATATTTCTTAAGGTACTAAGTAATAATGCATACTTGTAAAAATGTCACATTTATATTACAAATCAGTAACCTTTCTTCATGTTTTTATGTTGTTTTCCATTATTATTGTTGCAAATAAGAGCAGTGTTTAAGTTGACATAATTGATTTCAAATTACTTGAAGAAATCGTAATTGTTTAATTTTCAATATTTTCATATTATAATAAAACAAATGTAGCTTTTCCTATCGGTCAATACACGTTTTTATCGATCTTAATCATATATCAACCTCGGACTTCGTCCTCGGTCGATATTTGATTAAGGTCGATAAACACATATATCGACCTCATCAAAAGGCTACAATTGTATAATAATTTAATTAATCATGTTACTACTTTATTTGCAGGTCATTAAATTTATATCATGGAATACAAAGTATAGACAATTTCCAGTTGATATGGCTGCTTTTGCAATAAACATTAGAGTACTGTTTGAATACCGTAAACTATATTTCCTAAAGGATTTTTACATTGGTTATCAAGAGACACAGTTTTTAGAAATGTGTTGCAAGGTGGAAGAACTTGAACCAAAAGCTGATAATTGTTCAAAGGTATGTATATTCACGTTACAACACATAATGTATAAAACCTTTTCCTATATTTTTTACATAGATATAGCAAAGAGGTATAAGTTAGTTTAAAAGTTTCTGCATTTACGTACCCCGTTCTTAGCTTGGACATATTGTTATTGGGTGTCATTGTCTCTGTTCGACACACTTTACCACAAATTCAGACCGAATGCCTGTATATGGATTTTAATGAAAATTACAAAGATAAAAGCTCAGAGTTAAGTAAGACACCTTATTGGGTCAGTAGGTCAAAGGTCAAGGTCATATGTATTTATGGAAACAGAAAATCTCAACCAAAAATTGTTTTCCGATATACAACTAAAACAGTCTTATTACCATCTTTGCATTCTCTATATCGAGCAGTGCTTTCGTTGTCAAAATTACTGATATATTGGTGAGGATTCGAAATGGACTTGTGTAAACTCCTTTTTAGCCATTTTGATCAGATGAACTGCTATAAACTAAAAACTCTTTACAAAGGTATTCATGAAAACACTTTGTTTTTCGTTATATGAATTAAACATACTTTATTGCTCAAAATATTTACAGCAATGGGATCGGGCACATGTTCAGTTTAAAGCCACTCCCTTTCATTGTATTTTATATGCTCTTTTGAACAAAACTGCCTATTGAAAAAGATAACAGCGTAGTGTCATGGAGATAATATTGTTGTATATATATCTAATGGAGATTATTGCGAAGTATCCAAAGGGGTGGGGATTTTCTGTTTGTTTCAACGAAGTTTAGGGTGACTATTGAAGTACCTCGTCGTCAGACCACATTTAAGTAAATATCTTCCTACCTATTCATGTTAGAGTCATAAAACTTTGCATACAGGTAAATCTTGGGTTAAATAACAGCCTCCGAGAATATTAATTTTCATTTACGGATATCTTTGGTGATTTATTCTAAGTATTCTTATTTTGTTTTAACAGGTACTTGTTTGGCACACCAAGACGTCTGATCCTGATGTAAGATTTGAACCTGACAATGAATTAGTGGTTTAATGGAATCGATAACGAACAAGAAGTCTTGTGCCAAACCTAGAATACACAAACTATATTCAAATGCGAAAATTGATGTCTTATTGATAAATTCACTTTCATAACTCGGTTGATGCATTATTCAATACTTTTTATGTATTTTTACATATAAATTGAGACAAAGTCAGATCCCTAATGAAAAAAAAAAAATCGTGTTTGTTCTGCAAAAAAAACCCTAAATACCGAAGTCACTGAAGAGGACTTAATGTTGGCATACGACGGGAAGAAAGGTTAAAACAAGTATCAAGGTATATCGGGTTTAAAGATAATAGTGTTGCACGCATTTCTATATAGGTATGAATACAGTAAATAAATCTCCATTACTTCCTATGTTAACTTCTAAGAAAATGATCACTCATAGTAATTTTCCCGTAATTAATCGTGAACTTCTATATCTCATTTAGTAAAATATAAATGTACAGCTATTTTTTGGCACCGTCAAAACATAGAGTCATGCGGCATTTTTTAGCCATTTCCAGAACTTGAAAACGGATATAGCAATTTCGCACTGAATTTCTTTCTTTGACCCCCCTTTTCTTAAAACTCGCTATGAAAAAAATGAAGAATGTTGTCAGCTTACTTCTTTCACCTTTTAAACATCACCTATGAACTAGCTTTTAAAAAATATTTATTTCAAATAATATCCTCCAATCATCTCAATATAATTTTTCATTACAATACTGAAAGCTCTCCCCAAAAGTGGCGGTGCTTAATGTTGTCATGTTTATTTACTAAATTCACACCTATAAGTACTGGAAGTACCGCAGAACGAGACACTATATATGTAGCTAGTTTGCTATGCCTATTAGAAGTACCTCTAACCACATTTCGACAAATATCGGTGTTCCGTTGATTTTATAGATTTTTTTCCAGAGCCCACCCCATCTGAAAAAAAATTAAGAAAATATGTTATGTTTTGGAGACTTTACGGTATTGCTCTTACTTGTTGGCAGCCATTTTTAACTTCTTATAACTTCTTATTTACGTACATGTTATGTAAGTGTCAAGTTTTTACATTTACATGATTATCTTTGTTATCAAGATGCTTTATTTGAGAAATAAAACATGACATGTGTCAACCTCCTATAAAAGTACCATTTTGAAATGGACTATAACAAAGAAAAGGGGAAAGCCGGGATATAATTCTGCTGACCTTTACTATATTTCATCTTTAACAAACTATGTCAAATAAACAGAAGTGTCTTCTTTCCTAAAGTTTATGAACCATAGAGACGTTGCTAGACATGGCGTTCCACTTATTTTTTTCGGAATTTTTCGAAAATTTGAACTTTGGAAATCTGGAACATAAGTGACATTGAAGGCTAAAAACAAAATCATGTGCGTAGTTCTATATGTCATTAATCTGAATTTAACGCGTCCCCAAGAATTGCATACATACAGTCGCAAACGGGGACAGTTATCGGAGTATACCCCTTTTCACAGATGAAAAGTTCGAGGAATTGTGAAACAGACTATAAATATGACGTCACGAGATAAAAACATTTATACAAGTGTTGACATTGCATATTTTACATAATAAATCGCTTTGACACTTGCAAATTAGCTTAAAACGTTGAAAACATAAAAATCAGATTTTCCTCCTATAGGTGTGAATACAGTACATAGATAAATCTCCATTACTTCCTATGTTAACTTCTAAGACAATGATCACTCATAGTAATTTTCCCGTAATTAATCGGGAACTTTTATATCTCATTCAGTAAAATATAAATGTACGGCTATTTTTTGGCATCGTCAAAACATAGAGTCATGCGGCATTTTTTTAGCCATTTCCATGACTTGAAAACGGATATAGCAATTTCGCACTGAATTTCTTACTTTGACCCCCCTTTCATAAAACTCGCTATGAAAAAATGTAGAAAGTTGTCATCTTACTTCTTTCACTTTTTAAACATAATACATGTAGTACTAATCTACAATATGTAATAATGCTCCTGTATAAGTTACATGAAATTTTCCAATCAGTGGTTTAGGAGGAGTAGCGGATACAAGGTGGTCACCACATGGTTTGCATTAAGCTAAGAGAGCCAATGATTAACTCCACAAAACAAGGCAACGCTTCTGTATAAGTTTCATGAAATTATGATCAATTGTAAAGGTGGAGTGGTGGATAAAAGGTGGCCACCATAAGGTTTGCATTCAATTACAATGACAAAGTCCAAAACATGCCGAAAAAACTAACAAAAAAAAAATAATAGAAAAAGAAGAAATTCCTAGAAAATTAAATACATAGTAATTAAGCTCCTGCTCAAGTTTCATGAAATTACAGTCAGTGGTTTAGGAGAAGTAGTGGATACAAGGCGGTCACCATACGGTTTTCGTTGGGCTAAAAGAGATGAAATGACAAAGTCCAAATCTTGTCAAAAATCTGCAAAAAGGAATTAATTGGAAGTAAAATTGATAGTGCACATCTACAATATGCAGGTTTTATTCTACAATATGCAGTAAGCTCCTTTATGCATATTTATGTTCATATTGACAAGACCTATACACTTGCCAAGTATTAAAAGTCTATCTACATAGTTCAAAAGTTGTTTATTACCATAAAACACGCAATTTAACCTTTTATTCTGAAACAGATGAAGCCCATTTGGGCCTCTTGTTTATTTAAATTGTTTTGATTGTTAAAAGTATCTGTTTAAACATACTATAAGAAATCTACAGAAAAATAATGTATCAAGATTCGACAAAAAATTTAAAAGTTCATTTTTTTTCTGTTTGTCCCCTTTGGGCCTCTTGTTTCTCAAAAACGGTAAGGATACCTCAAATCTGTCGGTATACTACAGTTGTGCAATTTTATCAGCAATAACATGAAACAAACCCCGTCGCAACAGGATAAATAATAAGGATTCTACAGTCAAATATGTGAAAACAGCCAATTTCACCCCCTTTTAACCTCTGACCTTGACCTTTGACCTGACCTAAAATTTTTTAGCATATTTATGTTCCTCCTGACTAGACCTATACACCTGCCAAGTATGAAAATTCTACCTTATATAGTTCAAAAAATATATAACCAAGGTTAAAGTTTCGGACGCACAGACAGACAAACAGACAGACAGACAGGACAAAAACAATATGCCCCCCGATCATCGATCTGGGGGCATGAAAATAGAGTAACTAGTCATGCAAATGAAAATTCACGTATTCGCGTATGTTGACAGAATAAACGTTTTCAGATGGACAAGAACACACTTCTAATCACCAAGTATTCGTGTATAAAAACAAATAGAATAGTTCAGTAAGTGGTCAGCCTTCAATTCAAATATCAATAACTGGTTTTATAATAATTAATTACCCGATTTCTATAAACCTACAATTAGCAAGACATTTTCCATTAAAGTCACATGCAAGACAAAGATATCCAAGTGACTGAAGAAGTTGTCAAGTAACTCATTGAATGACGATCGAACCAATGAAATAATATGTACATATAATTGCTTACTTTTGAAAACGTAAATGCTTCGATGTGTAAAAGAAAATAATACGAAATCACTAAGTAACGACAAAAGACGTCTGGGCACTGTCGTTTCTTACAAAGTTGCTAAATTGATCTATAAATTAAGTTAGTTAAAAAAATCTACCCGTACAAAAATCAAAATCTTGTCCGTGTAATCCATATTAACGTGTAACTAGAGTTACTATGGCCAATTGGGCCATGGACACCCCGCTCCCATCTCCTTGAATTTTCATAAACATCAGGAAATAAATATTGGAAAACAAAATACACAGTGCACAACTTCAATATGTAATTAAGCTCTTGCATAAGTTTGTTGAAATTCCCATCAGTGGTTTGAAGGAAAATTGTATACCAGCTTTTTGCATCAAACTGAAATTACAAAGTCCAAAACATGTAAAAAATCTGAAAAAGGAGTTCTTGGAGAACAAAATTAATACATGTAGTACTAATCTACAATATGTAATAATGCTCCTGTATAAGTTACATGAAATTTTCCAATCAGTGGTTTAGGAGGAGTAGCGGATACAAGGTGGTCACCACATGGTTTGCATTAAGCTAAGAGAGCCAATGATTAACTCCACAAAACAAGGCAACGCTTCTGTATAAGTTTCATGAAATTATGATCAATTGTAAAGGTGGAGTGGTGGATAAAAGGTGGCCACCATAAGGTTTGCATTCAATTACAATGACAAAGTCCAAAACATGCCGAAAAAACTAACAAAAAAAAATAATAGAAAAAGAAGAAATTCCTAGAAAATTAAATACATAGTAATTAAGCTCCTGCTCAAGTTTCATGAAATTACAGTCAGTGGTTTAGGAGAAGTAGTGGATACAAGGCGGTCACCATACGGTTTTCGTTGGGCTAAAAGAGATGAAATGACAAAGTCCAAATCTTGTCAAAAATCTGCAAAAAGGAATTAATTGGAAGTAAAATTGATAGTGCACATCTACAATATGCAGGTTTTATTCTACAATATGCAGTAAGCTCCTGTATAAGTTTCAAGAAATTATAATCACTAGTCAAGAAGTAGTGGATACCAGCTTTTGGATACAGAAAGACGGATGGATGGACAGAAGTAAGGACGGACAACATGAACACTATATACCTCCCGCAAAACGGGGGTCTAATAAGCAATTATCTTTGACCAGTGTGTTCACTGAAATTTCGCTGAAATTTTTACCACGACAGTGAATTTTTAAAGAAATTCGCGTACAAAGTATTCTTGAAGGCAAGTTTAAAGTAGAGGTACTGTGGCCAAGTAGGCCACAGATACCCCCCTCCCCCTCTCAAAACCTCCTGAATTTTCTTAAACATCTCGAAGAAAAGGACTTATTAGAAAATGCAAAATACATCGTGCACATCTATAATATGTAACTAAGCTCCTGCATAAGTATAGTGAAGTTCTGATTAGTGGTTTAGGAGGATTGGATGGATACGAGCTTTTGGGTACAGCCGGACTGATGAACACTATATAGCTCCCGCAAAGCGAGGGTAGACAAATTTTACTACCGAAGTGAACAATTACATTTTGTATTCGCCTTATAATATTTCTTTTGTAATTTTGACATTTAGTGTAATGTTGAAATCGTTGCTATGCTCGAAATTTCTTAAGAAAAAGTTTTTTTTACCAAAATTATCATACTAAATGCGGCAGCTTTAAATTTGAAGGAGGTTATTTTGTACCACTAGATATCTCCCCATTTAAGAAACGTATATAAACTAAAGCATGTCGAAACTGGCGTTGTCGGAAGGGCCCCGCAATTTCGATCCTGAAACTCCGGGCAAAAGTAAAATTGAGGTAAGTGGATTCACATTCTGTTTGACACACAAATGTGTTGATACAGTAATTTGCTGGATACAGTAATTTCTTGAAGTTTAAACAAAACATGTCATTTCAAAAAGTCAAAGTATTGGCAAACAGGAAGTGGATGTTTGACAAATTTGAAAACCACTTTCACATTACAACTCATCAATTCAAAGCTTCAAACCAAATTTCAAATCATTCCCTCTAGTAGAAGCCAAGAAATCTGTGACGAAAATTTGCTTTTTTGTAAAAATTCAAAGTATCTGCAAACAGGAAGTGGCCGTCCGACAAACTTGAAAATTGCTTAAACAATACAACTCATCCTTTCTAAGCTTCAGGCTAAATTTCAAATCATTCCCTTCAGTAGAAGCCAAGAAATCTTTGACGGAAAATTTGGTTTTTAGTGAAAAAATCAAAGTATCGGTAAACAGGAAGTGGATGTCCGACAAACTTGAAAATTGCTTACACAATACAACTCATCATTTCAAAGCTTCAGATTAAATTTCAAATCATTCCCTTTAGTAAAAGCCAAGAAATCTTTGACGGAAAATTTGGTGTGTAGTCAAAAAGCAAAGTATTGGTAAACACGAAGTGGACGTCCGACAAACTTGAAAATTGCTTACACAATACAACTCATCACTTCAAAGCTTCAGACCAAATTTCAAATCATTCCCTTCAGTTGAAGCCAAGAAATCTGTGACGAAAATTTGGTTTTTAGTAAAAATTCAAAGTATCGGCAAACAGGAAGTTGCCACCCGACAAACTTGAAAATTGCTTACACAATACATTCATTATTTCCAAGCTTCAGACCAAATTTCTAATCATTCCCACATATACAAGCCAAGAAATCTGTGACGGAAAAAAATTGTTTACGGACAGACGGACAGACAGACAGTCGGACAAAGTGAAAACTATAGGGCGACCGCATCTCGATGCGGGGCCCTAACAACGAAGGTAGTGCCTTTGATTGCAGTATTTCCATGAAATATCTGATATACTAGAGTTAGTTTGGTCCAATGGGCAACAGATACTCCCTGTCCCACCTCTTCCTAGATTTTCTTAAATATTTGGGAAAAAAATAAATGTTTGGAAATAATATACATAGTGCACATAATGAAATCCCAATTTAGGAGGTTAAAGGGGAGTGGCGGAAACCAGCTTTTGGCATTGAGAAAACAGGGCAAAAATCTTTGAAAAGAATTTATTTGAAAACTAATACATAATGCATATCTATAATATGTAATTCTGGTCCTGCACTAGTTTCATTAGATTCTGATCAGTGGTTAAGGTGTAGTGGTGAATACAAGATTTTCAATATATGGGTTTCATTGAGCTACAATAAGTAAGTCCCAAACGTGTAAAAAATGTTGAAAAATGGAATTATAGTGCACATCTACAATATGTATGCTCCTGCATAAGTTTCATGAAATTCTTATTAGTGGGTTAGGAGTTGTGGATACCTGTTGGTCATCGTTTGTTTTACATTGAGCTGATAGAGCTAAATGACAGTCTAAAACATGTCACAAATCTGGAAAAGAGGAATGATTGCAAAACGAAATACATAGTACAAATTTGAAATGTATAATTAAGCTCCTGCATAAGTTTCATGAAATTCTGATCAGTGGTGAAGGAGTAGCGAATACCAGGTACTGACCATTGCATTGAGCTACAGTGAGAAAGTCGAACACATGTCAAAATTCTAAAAAAAAGGAATTATTGCAAAACAAAATACACAGTGCATGCACATTTACAATACGCAACTATATATCAATGAGATGGTATCCATCTCTGTGGGCCCTGCTCCAAGTGTGACCTAGAGGTCAAAGGTCAAGGGTGACTAACTATGGTATGTGACATGTCTATCCACATGCCAAATATCAAAAGCTTACCTCAATGAAAAAAGTTTGGACAAGCTGACATTGAAAAAGTAGATATATGACCCTGAGGTCAAAGGTCAAGGTTCACCAACCATGGTACAAAACACTTCGCCTTGAAGTGATCTATCAACATTCCAAATATCAAAAGCCTCTCTCAAAAGAGAAGAAAGTGAAAGTCCGGATTTTGTCATTGAAAAAGTATGAATGTGACCCTGAGGTCAGAGGTCAAGGTCAATTGTCACCAACCATGGTACGCGACACATCACTTGAGGTTATCCATCCACATGTCAAATATCAAAAGATTATCTAAAAAGAGAAAAAAGTAAAAGCCCGGACACGACTATTGTCATTGAAAAAACATGAATGAGACACTGAGGTCAAAGGTCAAGGGTCAACAGTCAAGGTACGCAACACATTGGCTTGAGGTGATCTATACACATGCCAAATATGAAAAGTTTATCTCAAAAGAGAAAAAAGTTCAAGCTCGGACACGATTGTTTCAGACGGACGGACAGACTGATTAATATAGGGCGTCCGCACCTTTTTGCGACGGGGCCCTAATTAAATACCTGTATAGGTTTGATTTAATTCCACAAAGTAGTTTAGGTCGAGTAGTGAATACCAGGTTGTAATCATATGGGTTGCATTGAGCTACATACAAAAAATACCAAAGTTGCATAAAAAAACTGCAAATTTCGTTATGCTGTACACGTGTTTCAAGGAGTAACCTCTCATCAGCAGCATTAAAATCAAATAATATGGAAAGCTATAATCCAAAAGGAGTCCAAAAAGGAGTACTCATTACTAAAAATATCTAAATAGGAAGCCAAATTCAGTACCAAGTGCCATACACAGAATGAAGCCTCAGTATTTTTAAGTGGTTAGAATTTTGACAAAAACAGTAAATTTCAATAACATGTGCAAGGCAAAATTTACATGTCAGACAAGTCTGACTATTGGGATGGTGAATACCCCGGGACCTCTGGTCCACCAGCAGTGGCATCGGCCCAATGGTTCAAAATACCGAAGTTGCATAAAAACTGTAAATTTCGTTATGCTGTACACGTGTTTCAACCTCTCATCAGCAGCATTAAAATCAAATAATTTGGAAAGCCAAAATAAAAAAGAAGTCCAAAAACTAGAGGCTCTCAGGAGCCTGTATCGCTCACATGGCTTTCAGTTGCCACAATCGTGGTAACATTGCAAGTTATACAGTTGATCCTCAGTCTCAAAATTTTGAACCTCGATCATCAACAATATCTTGAACAGTATTTAAGTCTGATCATGTTTTACTACATTTCTTTGTTGGGCTTTTTCGACAAAAAACGTTCTTGCTAAGGACCTCTTTCGACACCAGTTTTGAAATCGAGACGTCATTTTGTAAATGGCTGTCATTCAACAATTTTCAACATCAATATCTATTTGGACAAAAAAAAATCACTGAAATAGGACAGTGTTGAAATTTCCCGCCTGTTTTGGCGGCCATTTTGAAAATGGCAGTCAACAAATAATTTTTAACATCGGTTTTAAAGTTGCGACATCAGTACCTTTTTAGAAACCAAATTTCATTGAAACTGGACTATGTTGAATTTTCTCGCCTTTTTTGGTGACCATTTTAATTGCTAGCATCTGTTTTGAATATGGTTTGACATCAATACCTATTTGGGAACCAAATTTCATTGAAATCGGACAATGTTAAATTTTCCCGCCTGTTGTGGCGGCCATTTTGAAAATGGCGGTCAACGAACAATTTCTCACACAGGTTTTGAAGTCGCTACAGCATGGCAAACATTTCATCATTTTACACTTAACCTTCATCTTCTATAGTTTTGGAAATAAAAGACTAAAAAAACGAAAATCTTAAAAATTCGGTGAAAAAAGGGCAATAACACCTACAAGGATTTTTGGATTTTCTTCAAATTTCAGCGTGGGTAGATCTTGATATGCTGAACATTTTTGCAATATACACTTGACCTCTATCTAGTACACTTTTTGAAATAAAAAAATAAAAAATGCAAAAATTTTGAAAATTTTACGGAAAAAGGGCTATAACTCCGAGATGGGTTTCAGATTTTCTTCAAAATTGCACAGTGGGTAGATCTCATCATGGTGATCATTTTTATCCCCATGTCAGATTTTTGATATCTGTTTAGGTTTCCGAGTAATTTGCAAAAAACAGCAATTTACCCCTATGTTCTATTTTTAGTAACAGCGGCCATGTTTGGTCTACGGACATAAAAATCACAAACTTGAAAGTGCATACCCTGGTGATGATTCAGACCAAGTTTGGTAAGTATTGGCCTAGTAATTCAGAGGAGAAGATCTTTGAATAAAAGTTAACGGACGACGGACGACAGACGGAGAGTGATGGCAAAAGCTCACATGGCCTTTGGCCAGGTGAGCTAAAAAGTACTCATTACCAAAAATATCGAAATAGCCAAAATGTCAAAAGTCCAAAACATTTAAAAAATTTGGAAAAAAGAATTAAGGAAAAAAAAAATACCGAGTGCACATCTACAATGTCTTATCACGCTCCTGCATAACTTTCAAGAATTTCCAACCATTGGTTTAGGAGGAGCAGTGGATACCAGCTGGTCACCATATGGCTTGCAATGAGTCCAAACCATATCTAAATTCTGTAAAAATGGAAAAGTAATGAAAACAAAATACATAGTGCACAACTTCAATATGCAATTTAGCTCCCGCATAAGTTTCATAAAATTCTGATCAGTGGTTTAGGAAGGGAAGTTGATACCTGATTTTTGGGCACAGAAATACGGACAGATACATTTAACATTATATTCCTCCTGTAAAGCAGGGGTATAAAAATCTAAAATGGGCCATCCTTACAGGTAAAGGTTAATGATAACTAGAGAATGTGTCTATAAGACACGGATGCCCCGCCGTCAAATTTATTGCAATAGAGAACTTAAGCGATTTATTTCAAAAAACACCTAGATGTTTATGGACCTAATACAAAAATTTAACAGAGTCATTCAAGTGTAAAATTTAGGTCAAAGTCAACAAATTGTCTAAGAATTAGGTAGTTCTCACCAAGATGAGTCACTTCATGAAACATCATAATGGTGTGTTGTGTAGATGTCTAGAAATGGACTTAAAAACACAAAATTTATCAAAAGTCACTCAAGCATAAAATGTAGGTCAAAGACACTTAATCGTCCTTGATTTGAATAGCACATGTCAAGCTGATTTATTTGATGCAATACCATTGTCATAGCATGTTCAGTTGTTGAGAAATAGACCTAAACGCAAAATTTAAGAAAAGTCACTCAAGCGTAAAATATAGGTCAAAGCCACTTAATTCTTAATGATTTGGGTAGTACTCATCAAGGTGATTAATGTGATGAGACATCATTGTGGTATGATGTGTAGTTGATGAGAAATGGACCTAAACGCAAAATTTAACAAAAGTCACTCAAGCGTAAAATATAGGTCCAATCCACTTAATTCTTGATGATTTGTGTAGTACTAATGAAGGTGATTAATTTGATGGGACATCATTGTGGTATGATGTGTAGTTGATGAGAAATGAACCTAAACGCAAAATTTAACAAAAGTCACTCAACCGTAAAATATAGGTCATGGATCCTAATTGTTAATGAATCTGGTAGTACTAATCAAGGTGCATGTACTGATGTAATATTATTAAAATATTACAAGAGGTTACCAAAATATGGACCTAAACGCAAAACTTAACATCGGGACGTACGGACGTACGGATGTACGGACGGACAAGGGTAAATCTATATGCCCCTTCCACTACGTGACGGGGCATAAAAAGTTAAGTTGTCGATTTTCTAAATATTGGAGGAATGAAGAGTAAAATCTGTGGGTTAATAGACATTTCAATCGTCATAATGTTGACACGCTCTTTTCACCTGAATCCTTTCTGAATTTTGATTATTGACAATATAATTTTAACGAAAATTATTCTTGGGTAGGAAAGCCATGATGGGCTTTGAATTTGAATTAATCCAAGACAATTATCTCATTGAAAGCGAAGATGGAGAATAAAAATACATGTTGGTACTGTCTAGCATTAATGAATTTAAATGTGGAATAACAAACTTTCCTTAGGGCAGAGTAGATAAATTTAACATTATATGGCTCTACATTTAGATTATATTGGGTATTTGTTCTCTTTCAGTTTTTTTAACATGTTTGATTTTGTGGTCTTCCAAACGTTTGGATTTTATCTGCACTGAAGAGACATAAGTTGTCGAAATGCGCATATGCAGAAAATAAATTCATAGTAACTTCGGTATTTAGTTATTTGTTACCACTGGGTCGATGCCTCTGCTGGTGGACTGTTAGTCCCCGAGGGTATTCACCAGCCCAGTAGTCAGTACTTCGGTGCTGACCCGAAAGCCGATTTTATTTCAAACCTTGCAATATCTAAATTTTTGTAAATTTCGTTGAAAACTAAGGAGTATCTCCCTCATGCAAAGCTCTGTCCTTAGCTAATTATGGCTCTACATTTAGATTATATTGGGTATTTGTTCTCTTTCAGTTTTTTTAACATGTTTGATTTTATGGTCTTCCAAACGTTTGGATTTTATCTGCACTGAAGAGACATAAGTTGTCGAAATGCGCATATGCAGAAAATAAATTCATAGTAACTTCGGTATTTAGTTATTTGTTAATTGAACCAATCATGTGGAAAGTACTATGCAAATGATAATTCACATTTAAATCTGCATACAATGACAGAATAAACATGCTTTAATAAACTTGTGATCGAAAACTACTGCAACAGTCTGGTACTATTATAACAGGTTTTTGCAATCAGGAACTACCTGTTTTCTGTATACTTACTCTTAGTAATACATTTAACCTTAAGGTCATCTGTAAGGCAAGCACAACCACCTGAATAAAGAATCATAAGTCCGCAGAATATAAATTCACAGCAATTTCGGTACTTAGTTATGTAAACTTATCTCATGGACAGCTTCTCTGTGTAAAATTTAGAATTTATGTAAAACATTCTAATATGACGGCCTTCATTCGCTTTGTATCCAAAACCGTGATAAAAATAATATTTACTTATGGTAACGTAATAGACAAATGACGGTACTTTTGATAATGTCATAGATAGTTTTGCATCAGTTTTTGCAACGTCATAGACCAAATATCAACATAAAATGGCGTTTCATCCAAGTGTACTAAGAGGAATTCTCCTTATCGGAACCTTGTGAATGTCCTATTAGAATCGAAATAATTAACAGTAGCCATATTATTTTTTCCATGGGCTTGCACTTTGTGGTGATATTTTACCCCTCGCTGGTCGCTCGGGGCAAAATATTTGCCATAACGTGCAAGATTGTGGTAATAATATAAATATATGGCTACTGTTAATTATTTCTCAATTTGATGCTCGATTGGAAACTGCAATACTGAAAATAATTACTTCTGAAACATATGTGATGATGCTGACTGGGATATGGAAAATGATAATTTGAATAAATTGCTTAATGAAATTTGCTCCATGACATCTAATGAAGCAAATCTTTCAGAAACTAGAAAATATACAGTACGAAAGTCTATGCCATTAAAAACTAGAAACTAACAGTTTGCCTTTTTTTAAACTGTCTCCAAAGATTGTGTAAAAAACATTTGCCTTCAATAGAATTAGATGTACTATATTTAACGATGTTCAAGAATAAGGAGAATTGAAATGTTCATTTATCATGGATATCCAAATAAAACAAAATAACCATATAACAAGTTTATACTCTTCAATACATAGTATAATGTAGCAATATGAAATTGTGCAAGCCAATCAACATTACATAAAACAATGTCCTATAAAATCAATTTGCTCAACGAAAAACCTGCAATTGTTAATGTTTATAATTAAATAATTTTTACATGACTACAACAAAGCGGTACACAGTAAACCAGTTACCTCCATGAGTATTGAGCTACTTTAGCATCTGTATAAAACGTAATCTAGGTTCACATAGCTAGTAATACTATAACTTAGGATAGATCAAGATCGTTGTTAAAATTTAAATACATTATAAGTATTACAATTTGGATTTACATTTATTGCAAATGTTAATTTTTCCTTTGTCATAGATATCTCATGATGATTTTATGCACTTCTAGGAATTTAAAACTGTTTTATGAATAGTTACAATTGCAATTTATTAATCTGCTTAAAATGTGTTCATTTTGAGCTTAAAACAAAATTTCAAAAAACTTTGACCTAATTTTATGAGATCTCCGATTCATGGCTACTGAC
>MJUU01066111.1:87347-106228 GCA_002080025.1 Modiolus philippinarum | reverse complement strand
CAAATGAAATCTTAGCGTGGTAGGCAAGATCACATCACCTCACCCTGCTGAGATCTCGCCTGAATTAGTGTTGAATAGTCTGCATCTCGACATCCTGCATTCCTTGTCAAAGATCATCCCCCCCGATTTTTTATCATAAAACCAAAAAATTATCCAAAGTGATTATGCTAATGTTGAATATGTGAACCAGCAGATAAGATATATACCATAATAGTATCAAAAATAGATTTCTTGACTTTTTTATGAACCCGTTTACATTGTGTGCAGCTGCTCGGCGATGATCACTAGTCTTAGAAGATAAGCAAATCGTTATTTTGGGACCAGTTATAACTCCGTACTGTAACTGGATCTAGAGTAGATTGCCTAGATTATCGTCATTGTCAAAACGAAGGTGAAAGTAACATGGTGAAGGTTAAATGCATTGGACATGCGCAGGAGAATGCATGCAACGAAAAGATAAAATGTGTTTGAAAATTAATTTTTACCAATGATTAAATTTGTATTATAAAAAATCCATGAAATATTAATGTCTTGTTTGTTTAAATCGTGTGTCTAATTAAAAAATCTAGTCATCAAGTCCCATGTATCGATAAATATGATTGGTCCATCGCTGCATCTTGTCCAATCAGCACCAACATTTCTCAACATCGTTGTAGGTCAGATTTGGCGCACATGATATACAGATAGACGACAATTAACACATAACTCGATCCGTTTCATGGAATCTTTTGAAAAAAGGACAAAGAAGATTGTTTTTGATTCGGTACATAATATGTACGTTGGACCGTCGGCCACGGAATTCACAAATTAGATTTTATTTGGCATTTTGCATATCGACAAGACGACAACGAGGGGAAGCTGGAGGGCCTAGGGAGTCACATCCCGGAATCCTGTCTTTATTTTTTCTAAATATCCTGAACTAAAAGAAAATTAAAAACTGATGAAATCCCGATTACCGTTGAATTTATTTCCCGAAATCTCGAGCTTAAAAACGTCTAATCCCGACATCCCAAAAAGGGCAGCCCCTCCCTCACTTTCGTGCCTTGATGTTCAAAATTTAATTAATTGAATAGAAATATCATTTCTGGCACATTCCTGTGGCATAATGATTTTGAAATAAACAGGTTTTAGGAATTCCTCCAACGTTTTATTGATAAAGTCTGAAAAAATTACCTTGCAAATTTGAAACAATTTATGCAAGGATTTGTATACAAAACCTTGATTTATGCCTACTTCTCATATCGTGAGTTCGATTACAGTATATCCTGGTATTCATTCCAACCAAATTTTGGGCTATGACCTCACCGCTTTTACGTAGCTATGTACAATGAAAATATGAGCTTTCAGTGTACAATGTTAACAGAAAGGTGGTATATTTGTTTTGGTCGAGAAAAAATACCTCGGATCACTTCATTGTGTTTGTTTGGGAATGAAGCAAAGTTCTAGATCAATATGGGAACGCACCTGGCAAGTTTATTTGTCAACTAGGGTATGATAGATACGCCTTGGTCCCATTACCCGTAATGGAGCAGCCCCGGTGTGATTCACATCGGGCAAAATAATGGTTTTATTATGAGCTTATCAGACCATTGATAGTAAAAAATCTCCAAATTAACATTTTTCCTCCTTTATCAATAAAAAAATATGCATATTCTTCCTTATGAAAAGTGTTGCACATCAAATTGAAAATCTGAAGCGATGGCTTTGAAAGTAAATCGCCATTTTGACAGAGACTGATGAATAAAATCGTAAAAAGCTGCCATGGATTCTGCAAATCAATGTTGGTTATAGACCGGAATTTAACATTAATAGTATCCAGAAATGACCGGATTTGGTTTTAAAATCCTACATCCGATCATGTTCATCAAAATTAATTTCAAAACGGCCGAAACTTAGAAAACAATTTTGAAAACGGGTTTCAAAAAAGAACGTTTTGAGATATTTTTCAGAAATATATTAGAAACATAAGCAGTAAAAATTAATTATGTTTATACATCAGTAGGTATTTCGCTTGCAAATTGAAACAAATTTTGCTCCATTACGGGTAATGGGACCAAGTCGTAGGCCTAACCCCCACGGGAACGTAGTGGACTGAGGGTTACATTGTCGTATTTAGGGTATGAACTCGAGTTACTCCAGTACAAAATAAATGATTGTACCTTGGGGACAATAAACTTGCTATTCCACTCATACCCAGTCAATAAGTATAAAATATTTGATTGGGTCCAGATTTTCAACGAAAATATATATGAATGGGTATGGTGATCCAAGATATTGGGGGTGTTTTGAAAATCTCAGCCGTACGTCTGTACCAAAAGCATAGGCCCAAGTTGTCTTAGGTACTCTAGGATCCTCATAGTTGATAAATAAACTTGACCTCCATTTACAGATGTAGGTTGTATTTATAGGATACCATGTGACAAAAAAGGGGGGACTCGGATTTGCTTGTATTGATTTGTCAAACTTTCTAACAGTTCAACCAAGGATGATCGTTTGCAAGTAATTCCTCCTTTTCTGGATTATTTTGGTTTGCTATTGTCAGATACTTTACAAGAAAACAGAAATATGTACAATGGACATGATGGATGCCAACAGAAAATGGATTTGCTTGTATTCCTTTGTGGATACTATTATGTGCTATGTTCAATAACATGTTAGCACTATGTAGTTTTCGGAAAGGTTAATATATTTCATCTGCCAATCCTCTAAAGGTAAATGAAACTAGTAAAAGGTAAGACACATACATGTAGCTAGATAAATGTAAATAAAGTTAGATGTCAAACATAAATAAAACATAACACTCTGGATCCAGATAATGATTATGATATCCGATATGTATATGATGTCTTCATACATGATCATGTTTAAAAGACGCCAGAGATATGTTACAAAAAGACCAAAATAAGACCCTGTTGATGACAAAAGGGGAAAAATATGACTTCACGACTAGAGGTTGTATTGTCCAATTGTATGGTCTTAATGTATGGTCCTCAAATTGTGAGCCTAATTTAAGGCCAAACTGATTCATGAGCATGGTGAAGTGATGTCCGATTTGTAAAAGCCATGCCAAAAAAAAAAGACATAAACACTTTGAAAATTCTAAAATATTTTTAATATTAATTATGATTAAACATCTCTTCAATTTGTTGACCGGTATCACTGATTTTCCACCTTCGAACTGAAATTCCGTGCCATGAAATGTTCAATACACATCATGGAAACTTTCCATGGAATTATATGGATATCATGCCAACTTTCCATTTATCTCAGTTTATTCATTGAAAATCATACATAACTATCAACTCGTAATTCTTGAGTAATTCAAGAACATAAGCTTTTGAACTGTTCATTACCTTTCATGAACTATTCATGAAATGTTCTTGGACAACAATTCTTGAACTATTCATGAAATGTTCTTGGACAACAATTCTTGAACTATTCATGAAATGCTCTTGGACAACAATTCTTGAAGTGTTCAAGAAAAGTTCATGAGAAGTTCGTGAACATTAAATGAGAAAATTCATGAACTAACAAAATTCTTGAACAGTTCAAGTACAATTGTTCAAGAACTATTCAAGAAATAGTATTTTGAACTTTACATGAACTTTACATGAATTAAAATTCATGAACGGTTCATGAATTAAAATTCTTGAACTGTTCATGAAGAATTATTCATGAACTGCTTTAAGAACAGTTGTTAGTTCATGAATTTTCTCATTTAATGTTCACGAACTTCTCATGAACTTTTCTTGAACAGTTCAAGAACTGTTGTCCAAGAACATTTCATGATTAGTTCTGGAACGCTCATGACATTTTCGCAGGGGCTCCTATCAATATCCCTTTTGTGCCAAATTTAAGCATTAGATGGCATTTACACCATATCGCATACTATCGATATCCCTATTGCTGCATGTTTTCAGTATATTTGTACCAAATGTGAGTACTATATGGCATTTACTTCATATCGCATACTATCTATATCCCTATTGTTGCATATTTTCAGTAAATTTGTACCAAATTTCAGTACAAGTTGGCATATACATCATATCGCATACTATCGATATCCCTATTATTGCATGTTTTCAGTATATTTGCACCAAATTTGAGTACTAGATGGCATTTAAACCATATTGCATGCTATTAGTATACCTTTTGTTGCATATTTTCAGTAAATTTGTGCCAAATTTAAATATTAGATAGCATTTACACCATATCGCATACTATCGATATCCCTATTGTTGCATGTTTTCAGTATATTTGTACCAAATTTGAGTACTATATGGCATTTACTTCATATCGCATACTATCGATATACCTATTGTTGCATATTTTCAGTAAATTTGTACCAAATTTGTATATTAGATGGCATTTACACTATATTACATGCTATCAATATCCCTATTGTTGCATGTTTTCAGTATATTTGCACCAAATTTGAGTACTGGATGGCATTTACACCATATTGCATACTTTTGATAGCCTTATTGTTGAATCTTTTCAGGAAATATTTACCAAATTAGAGTCACAGCTGCTAGCTAGATAGCATTGTGGCAAAATGGCATATACTATGAATACATCGAATGTTGCATTGTTTAGACAAATATGTGCCAAATTTGAGCAAATCATACTAAATATGAGAGTTTGTTAGTATATAAATTTCTTGCGTGTTTTAGGGAACATTATACAAAATCAAAATATCTTTTAGTGTACTGTGAGTATTAGGACATTAATACGTTATAATATTTTCTCGTAAGTTTTCGGGATTTTAAAATTGTTCAAAAATATTATTTTTGTCACGTTTTTTGCAAAATTTATTGAAAATATGTGTCATGAACAGTGGCGATCTTCAAGAACATAATTTCCATCGGATTTTGGCAGAAAATTCATAAATACGTTAAAATACAAATTAAAAAAGAATATGTTTTTGCGGTTTTATATACGCATCTTCGGTTTTATTTTAAAAAATAAAAAGATAAGCTTTTTGTCTCTACATGTTTTGGGCGTTTTTTATTGTTTTTTTTGCTAGAAATTATTATTTATATTATTTATGGTTGTAGAAAATAGCCACCTGCTGGCGTATAAAAAGCACGATTAATTTTCTTTATCATTGCGTTATAAGGTTAACATATTTTTAAAAATGTATTTAATATCAATTGAAATTAACTTCGATTGCGTCAGTCCGGAGTCGGCATTCAGTTCATTGTCTCTCGTTCACATCGTGGCGCTCGATCGTGTATGGTCCACAGTTACCGAGTACGGGATATGGTGTATGGTTCATAGTGTATGGTGTATGGTTCATAGTGTATGGTGTATGGTTCGTAGTGTATGGTGTATGGTTCACGTTGCAACACCATACACCATTACACCATACACCATGAACCATTGAACCATACACCACGCACCATTGAACCATACACCATTACACCATACACCATAAAAGATTAAATGGTTATGTTTTACCCTACAAGTACTGTAACAAATAACAAAATACCGAAGTTACTGTTAATTCATTTTCTGCATATGCGCATTTCGACAACCTATGTCTCATCAGTGCAGATAAAACCCAAACATTTGGAAGTCCAATCACCAAAAAAAAGTGTAAAAGCTGATAGAGAACAAGTAACCAAAAGGATTTAAATAGAAAGCCAAAATTCAGCTGAGGACAGAGCTATGCATGAGGGAGATACTCCTTAGTTTTAAACAAAATTTTCTAAAATTTAGATATTGCAATGTTCAATAAAATCGGTTTTCGGGTCAGCACCGAAGTACTGACTACTGGGTTGGTGAATACCCTCGGGGACTAACAGTCCACCAGCATAGGCATCGGCCCAGTGGTAACAAATAACAAAATACCGAAGTTACTGTTAATTTATTTTCTGCATATGCGCATTTCGACAACCTATGTCTCATCAGTGCAGATAAAACCAAAATATTTGGAAGTCCAATCACCAAAAACATGTAAAAGCTGACAGAGAAGAAATAACCAAAAGGATCTAAATAGAAAAGCCAAAATTCAGCTAAGGACAGAGCTATGCATGATGGAAATACTCCTTAGTTTTATACAAAATTTTGTAAAATTTAGATATTGCAATGTTCAATACAATCGGTTTTCGGGTCAGCACCGAAGTACTGAATACTGGGTTGGTGAATACCCTCGGGGACTAACAGTCCACCAGCAGAGGCATCGGCCCAGTGGTAATAAATAACAAAATACCAAAGTTACTGTTAATTTACTTTCTGCATAGGCGCATTTCGACAACTTATGTCTCGTCAGTGCAGATACAACCAAAACATTTGGAAGTCCAATCACCAAAAAAAACGTGTAAAAGCTGATAGAGAACAAATAACCAAAAGGATCTAAATAGAAAAGCTATAATTCAGCTAAGAACAGAGCTTTGGATGAGGGAGATACTGCTTAGTTTAAAACAAAATTTGTTAAAATTTAGATATTGCAATGTTCAATAAAATCGGTTTTCGGGTCAGCACCGAAGTACTGACTACTGGGTTGGTGAATACCCTCGGGGACTAATAGTCCATCAGCAGAGGGATCGGCCCAGTGGTGACAAAAAACAAAATACCGAAGTAACTGTTATTTCATTTTCTGCATATGCGCATTTCGATAACTTATGTCTCATCAGTGCAGATAAAACCAAAACATTTGGAAGTCCAATCACCAAAAAACGTGTAAAAGCTGACAGAGAACAAATAACCAAAAGGATCTAAACAGAAAAGCCAAAAATCAGCTAAGGACAGAGCTATGCATGAGGGAGATACTCCTTAGTTTTAAACAAAATTTTGTAAAATTTAGATATTGCAATGTTCAATAAAATCGGTTTTTGGGTCAGCACCGAAGTACTGACTACTGGGTTGGTGATACCATCGGGGACTAACAGTCCACCATCAGAGGCATCGGCCCAGTGGTAAGAAATAACAAAATACCGAAGTTACTGTTAATTTATTTTCTGCATATGCGCAGTTCGACAACCTATGTCTCATCAGTGCAGATGAAACCAAAACATTTCGAAGTCCAATCACCAAAAAAAAAACGTGTAAAAGCTGATAGAGAACAAATAACCAAAAGGATCTAAATAGAGAAGCCAAAATTCAGCTAAGGACAGAGGTATGCATGAGGGAGATACTCCTTAGTTTAAAACAAAATTTTGTAAAATTTAGATATTGCAATGTTCAATAAAATCGGTTTTCGGGTCAGCACCGAAGTACTGACTACTGGGTTGGTGATACCATCGGGGACTAACAGTCCACCATCAGAGGCATCGGCCCAGTGGTAACAAATAACAAAATACCGAAGTTACTGTTAATTTATTTTCTGCATATGCGCAGTTCGACAACCTATGTCTCATCAGTGCAGATAAAACCAAACATTTCCAAGTCCAATCACCCCCAAAAAAAACGTGTAAAAGCTGATAGAGAACAAATAACCAAAAGGATCTAAATAGAGAAGCCAAAAGTTCAGCTAAGGACAGAGGTATGCATGATGGAGATACTCCTTAGTTTTAAACAAAATTTTGTCAAATGTTCGATAAAATCGGTTTTCGGATCAGCACCGAAGTACTGACTACTGGGTTGGTGAATACCCTCGGGGACTAACAGGCCACCAGCAGAGGCATCGGTCCAGTGGTAACAAATAACAAAATACCGAAGTTACTGTTAATTTATTTTCTGCATATGCGAATTTCGACGACTTATGTCTCATCAGTGCAGATACAACCAAAACATTTGGAAGTCCAAGCACCAAAAAAATGTGTAAAAGCTGATAGAGAACAAATAACCAAAAGGATCTAAATAGAGAAGCCAAAATTCAGCTAAGGACAGAGCTATGCATGAGGGAGATACTCCTTAGTTTTAAACAAAATTTAGATATTGCAATGTTCAATAAAATCGGTTTTCGGGTCAGCACCGAAGTACTGACTACTGGGTTGGTGATACCCTCGGGGACTGACAGTCCACCAGCAGAGGCATCGGCCCAGTGGTAACAAATAACAAAATACCGAAGTTACTGTTAATTTATTTTCTGCATATGCGCATTTCGACGACTTATGTCTCATCAGTGCAGATACAACCAAAACATTTGGAAGTCCAATCACCAAAAAAAAAACGTGTAAAAGCTGATAGAGAACATATAACCAAAAGGATCTAAATAAAAAAGCCAAAATTCAGCTAAGGACAGAGCTATGCATGAGGGAGATAGTCCTTAGTTTTAAACAAAATTTTGTAAAATTTAGATATTGCAATGTTCAATAAAATCGGTTTTCGGGTCAGCACCGAAGTACAGACTACTGGGTTGGTGAATAACCTCGGGGACTAACAGTGCACCAGGAGAGGCATCGGCCCTGTGATGACAAATAACAAAATACCGAAGTAACTGTTAATTTATTTTCTGCATATGCCCATTTCGACAACTTATGTCTCATCAGTGCAGATAGAACCCAAACATTTGGAAGTCCAATCCCCCCCAAAAAAAAGTGTAAAAGCTGATAGAGAACAAATAACCAAAAGGATCAAAATAGAAAAGCCAAAATTCACCCGAGGACAGAGCTATGCATGAGGGAGATACTCCTTAGTTTTAAACAAAATTTTGTAAAATTTAGATATTGCAATGTTCAATAAAATCGGTTTTCGGGTCAGCACCGAAGTACTGACTACTGGGTTGGTGAACACCCTCGGGGACAAACAGTCCACCATCAGAGGCATCAGCCCAGTGGTAATAAATAACAAAATACCGAAGTTACTGTTAATTTACTTTCTGCATATGCGCATTTCGACAACTTATGTCTCGTCAGTGCAGATACAACCAAAACATTTGGAAGTCCAATGACCAAAAAAATGTGTAAAAGCTGATAGAGAACAAGTAACCAAAAGGATCTAAATAGAAAAGCCAAAATTCAGCTAAGGACAGAGCTTTGGATGAGGGAGATACTGATTAGTTTTAAACAAAATTTGATAAAATTTAGATATTGCAATGTTCAATAAAATCGGTTTTCGGGTCAGCACCGAAGTACTGACTACTGGGTTGGTGAATACCCTCGGGGACTAATAGTCCATCAGCAGAGGCATCGGCCCAGTGGTGACAAAAAACAAAATACCGAAGTAACTGTTATTTCATTTTCTGCATATGCACATTTCGATAACTTATGTCTCATCAGTGCAGATAAAACCAAAACATTTGGAAGTCCAATCACCAAAAAAAACGTGTACAAGCTGATAGAGAACAAATAAGCAAAAGGATCTAAACAGAAAAGCCAAAATTCAGCTAAGGACAGAGCTATGCATGAGGGAGATACTCCTTAGTTTTAAATAAAATTTTGTAAAATTTAGATATTGCAATGTTCAATAAAATCGGTTTTCGGGTCAGCACCGAAGTACTGACTACTGGGTTGGTGAATACCTTCGGGAACTAACAGTCCACCATCAGAGGCATCGGCCCAGTGGGAACAAATAACAAAATACCGAAGTTACTTTTAATTTATTTTCTGCATATGCGCATTTCGACACTTTATGTCTCATCAGTGCAGATAAAACCAAAACATTTGGAAGTCCAATTACCAAAAAAACGTGTAAAAGCTGATAGAGAACAAATAACCAAAAGGATCTAAATAGAAAAGCCAAAATTCAGCTAAGGACAGAGCTATGCATGAGGGAGATACTCCTTAGTTTTAAACAAAATTTTTAAAATTTAGATATTGCAATGTTCAATAAAATCGGTTTTCGGGTCAGTACCGAAGTACTGACTATTGGGTTGGTGAATACCCTCGGGGACTAACAGTCCACCAGCAGAGGCATCGGCCCAGTGGTAACAAAGAACAAAATACCGAAGTTACTGTTTATTTATTTTCTGCATATGCGCATTTCGACAACTTATGTCTCATCAGTGCAGATAAAACCAAAACATTTGGAAGTCCAATCACCAAAATACGTGTAAAAGCTGATAGAGAACAAATAGCCAAAAGGATCTAAATAGAAAAGCCAAAATTCAGCTAAGGACAGAGCTATGCATGAGGGAGATACTCCTTAGTTTTAAACAAAATTTTGTTAAATTTAGTTATTGCAATGTCCAATAAAATCGGTTTTCGGGTCAGCACCGAAGTACTGACTACTGGGTTGGTGATACTCTCGGGGACTAACAGTCCACCAGCAGAGGCATCGGCCCAGTGGTAACAAATAACAAAATACCGAAGTAACTGTTAATTTATTTTCTGCATATGCGCATTTCGACACTGTATGTCTCATCAGTGCATAAAAAACCAAAACATTTGGAAGTCATAAATACATTAATAACGGCACAACCAAAATAAAAAATATCCGGTATAGGCTTTTCTTCAATCTCTATTTGGTAACTAATAAAAAAAATTCCTTAGTAGATGACATTTTTCTGAAAACAAGATTCAAATTATTGAATCGGTTTATCAAAGGAGAATGATATTAATCTGCGTTCCAAACACTGTGCTACAGTACAATGAGACATAGACCTACTTGTTAAAACATGAAACTTGAGACATAGACCTACTTATTAAAACATGAAACTGACTATTGACGGATCGTGAAAGAATTGCTTACGAAAACGTGACGTGGATGGTCGAATTGTTTCACTTCAAAGATCTGTTCTTAACATAAAACGATTTCAAATCTTCATTTGACTAGAAGAGCATCTTTGCCGATGAAATTCCCGAGGCTATTTATAAACCAATTAATTATACATCATTACTGACTCGAGAAAATTTTCAAACTTGTATTGGAATTCTAGAAAAAATATGCCGAAATAAAGTAGAATTTGGATAGATCACTTCAAGGAGACGTGTACGTAGCTTACCATGGTTGGTGACCTTTAACCTCTGGGTCACATTCTTGTTTTTTCCAACGATAAAGCTGTGTCCGGACTATACTTTCTTTGTCATTAGAAGTTTGATTATGATGGACGGCAAGTGGATAGATAATTGCAAGGCAAGGGTGTCGAGTATCATGGTTTGTGGCTTTTGACCTTTGCATTTGACCTCTAGGTTACATTTTGGCAGCGGGACCCACAGAGGAATACAAATGTACTCAAGATACTTAATTGTTTTGTTATTTTTCAAGATTGATTTTAAACTCTACACTCAAAATGGATCTTATTCTATTATTAAAATTTGTTTATCGGAACATATAAAATTTCTGCTAAAAATGCTATAAAGTAAAATTTCATTCTAACCGAATTTGCTAGGTAATTTTTTAGAAATTGATGTAAATTATTAATTCATAATTTAAATTTTCATCGAAACAGAATGAATATCAAAATTTTAAATTATTCGTTTCGGAATTATGAGAAGCTTTTAAAGCTTTTATTTGAAAAGCAATTAAAATTATTTGTGGTGACAACAATTGATCTCTAGCGAGTTCATTAAATGGAAGATTTTAGGTATCAAAATAAAAAAAAGAAAGAAAAATACTGTTTTTTCATCTTGGACTATTTTAGGTGTAAGCTATTTACTATTTATTCTCAAACAATATTCCGCTACAAGGTAAAAAACACTATAGACAAGAACGCTTCACATGGTAGACACACCCCTCACGTTATAATATAATAAATAAGGCGTTTGTAACGTGTAAGAATGTTGCTTGTTATACACCATATCGAGAGCAGAATAAACGAAACACAAACAAAAAAAAGCGAAAGTTGATTTTAATCCACTGTACAAGTACAACAATCTATAAGTTCGCAAAATGTGCAACCATAAATATCACGTGGTAGATGTCGTAACATTTTGCGTCAACTGCCGGATTGGACGGAAGAAGACGTGTCACGTTAATTGACTGATAACACACTTGCCCATGACGAAAAGATGACGGCTGACAGAACGCTTTTACAGTAAGGGCCACTTGAACAATACAGTACTCTATTAATTATTCATAAATATCCAAGTCAATTTGTCATAGCACATTTTCCTACTGCTATTCTGTAAGACTGACCCGATGAAATAGTATTGTTGAATGTTTCCAGAAATAAATATCTGAAATCTCTATCTGCACTTCGTGTAAGCCGGAGACCAAACGATGTATACAATAATTTATACTCGACATTGTTAAGCTATCAATTTCCTTAAATATTTGAAGAAACTTTTTTAAAAATCATTGTATTAAAAAAGTGTTATTCTTTTTTTCAGCATCGTTTTGTTTTAATTCATAAATACCAAGATGACATTATATTTTGCTCATGCCAAAGTGTACTCTAGCAAAAAAGTTGTCTGTTTAATTTTGATAAATCCCTGCAACTTCATAACTTTAATCAAAATATCACTCTAATCAAGCTGTCGGAACAAATTCTATTTGATCAGAAATTTAAACATGAAGCCGACATAATTACATGGATTTTTTTTGCTTTAACTCTTATTTGTGTCTTATTATGTAATGTTTTCCGTAGACACGACAACCAGCTGTCATGCAGAGGATGAGAAGAGTACAGAAATGTCATAGATTTGCTAAAAAATCATTAAAAAGTATATCAACATGCATCCATGGAGATAAGTTCATTGCTAAATAACTAAGTAACAAAACTCTGTTATACCAACATATGACAGTTATAGTATTAACGTATTAAGCTTTCCTTACTGCATGTAACAAGAACAGACACATATCGTATTGAATTTTAATTACTCGGTATTTTGTTTTTATTACCACTGAGCCGATGCATTCTCTGGTAGACTGTTAGTCCCCGTGGGTACTCATAAATCCAGCAGCCAGTTCTTCGGTGCTGACCCGAAAACCGACTTTTTTTCAGAAACTTTCAATATCTAAATTGTGTTAAAAAAACGGCGTTTCGCCTCTTGCATAGCTTTGGTCTTAGTGATTTTGGCTTTACTATTTAGACACAATTGGTAACATTTTCTCTATCATTTACATATATTTCAGTATATTGAATTCCAATCTTTCGATTTGATCTGTACTGATCTGACTTGATTACATACGTACATGCAGAAGCTAAAGTGAAAGTAACTTCAGTGTGTTGTATTTAGTAGACAAGTGCTTCGTAATTTCCAACAAAATACCATTTTAAGTTTTCATTAAAACCTGTTCAATACCATATATTCCACAAATCCAGAGTTTATTACCGAAATAACTAACACCACTTATGACAAAACTGAAATTTTCATTGATTGTGACAGGTGTCTCGCGTGTAGCAAATCATAAACCCTTCGGGAGCGCCAGATAATGCATCGTTTTAAAGGGGTCCGAGCTCTAGTACGTGTGTTGTCTTATTTAGTCTGTCTTTGTAATGTAGTTTCAATTTGTCTCGATAATGAATTGAAGTGTGTGTTTTGATTTTGATTTTCTCAATTTTGTTTCGGTATTCGTTTGCGGATGTATTTACTACTTTCCAATTGCAATTCGCCACTTACATTTAGACATTAGTGGATAATTCATCATAGTAAAATTACCTTAATGTAAGAAAGATAACAGGAAATACCTACAATGGGCGAAAATAACGATTACATGTAAATGTAACACAATCTATCATATTTCTGCACAAGAAAAACAGACGAATATATATACAACGATATGAACTTGGGATAGCCGGACTTTGTACAGGCACTAGTATTACCCAAACCTCCCTTCCTCTATCCCGTTTCCCTTTAATATAATAAATATACAAATAAAACCCAACACTGGTAGACAACTAACTACAATACCACAATCTTGAAAAGGATTGATTGATGTTTAACGCCAACTTCGGCAAAATTTCAGTTATTTTGTGGCGAGAACTGTTGAGGATACTGAACAATTTTAATAAATATATAAAATATAAATATAAAACCATATAGCTTTATACAAGTAAAAACAAATGTGTAAACTGTTAAAAAACATAGTAGAAGAAATTTGGGTTTAACAGTAACAATATTTGAAATTAGAAACTTGTTTAAAATTGATTCATTTAAATCTTACTAAATAAACTGATTGCTTTTAAAAATTGAACGATTTTGTCGCCATCTACGTTTGTAAATAGGTCTTTAAGACAATCAGCAGAATAAAAAACACTCCTGATATCGGCAACATCTACACATTCAATTAAAACATGTTGAATTGTATAAGGACAGTTGCATGGAATACATTCAGGTCGATCATCACGGTTGAGAATAAAACTATGTGTTGTTCTAGTGTGTCCAATACGACATCGGGTCAACACTACCTGTTCCCTATGGTTTCTACCACAGGAACTGACCTGTTTACCAACGTCTGACTCTATTCCATGCAGTTTATTATTTATTTGCAGATCCCATTTGGCCTGCAACAACTTTAAGATATATTTAACGATCAAAGGCTTCATGTCAGTATACGGAGCCGGACAATCTGCCATCTCGTCGTCTAGTGCATCTTTGGCCTCCTGGTCAGCAACTGTGTTTCCATAGATATCCTCATTACTACGGATCAAAACATAAATGACTTCTTTTCCTAATGCTACAAGTGACTTGTAGAATTCGGCTATTTTCAAAATAATTGGGTGTTTTGTTTTTCGACTTTCAATTGCCAATAGGCATGAGAGTGAATCGGAATAGATCATGAACTTATTTGATTGCGATAAAGCTCCAAATTTCAGTGCTGAGTAAATAGCGTTTGCTTCAGCAGTAAATATGGAACTAGAGGATGGTAATCGGAGATCTAGAGTTGCTGTGCGTTCTCCAAAACAGCTGCAGAAGCCACTCTGTTCCATCCTTAAAGCCATCTATTTAAATTAACAAGTATCCAGGATGTTCAGATTTGATTCTTGCAAAGTCCTGCTGGATGACTATAGGATAAGTAACAACCTTATTGTGTTTGTTTAGTTCAAAATTAAATGTTGGTTTTTGGTTCAGCAATGGAGTTTTTTTAGAGTTTCCAAAGGAGCTATTTTATGTAAATTTATATTAGCAGATTCAAGGTGTGGTTTGATACGAACACCAAAAGGTTGTATAATGTTTGGGCGTTTTTCATAGCTTTGTGAAGAGGTTTGAAAACAGTTGTGAGCAGGAGTGGAAGGATACGCTTTAAGCTTTGTTGCATATTGTAAACCAAGTTTAATTAAGAACTAATTCATGGCAGGTATATGGTTATTGGAAATTAACCATGGGCTGGGCCTTTATATTCGAATTTAACCCAGAGCGTTAGCGAGGGGTTAAATTTACGAATATAAAGGCCCAGCCCATGGTTAAATGACAATAACCATATACCTGCCATGAATTATTTCGATTCTAATATGACAGAAAATGGAGTTATCCATTCTGAAGCGACCTAAGAGAAGGCGGATTTCCCGTTTTCATTGCTGTTTGTGTCTATTACGTCACAATACACAATCTAACGTTTTCAAACAGATGCAAGTTCAAAATTCAAATCGAAAGCAAAAACAATCCACATTTACTTGTCTGAATGACATGATTTAGTTAAAAACTGTTCTTAACCTTTATTTCCTTCATAAAGAAAGACGAACAAAATAAAAACATTGTTGTTTTTCATCCCGTTTGCTCATTTTCCGATACCATTTGCGCATGTAAGAAATATATGGTTATCGAGTATTATACTGGTTGACGATTTACAGGAGCCATGTTAGAATATGTCTTTCTTCCAAGGATGGTTCATTAGCTGCATCTTGAAAAGGAAGCAAGAAGATAAAACGTAATATAGAAAGGTGGGTCGAGTAGCTCAAGGAGCCTAGTCTGCTGGTAAAACATTGTCGCACTACAAATAAAAAAACAAAATTCAAAACTTCCCAAGGATAGTATCAGTGAAAGGCCAGTACGTACACCTATTAAATCTTCAGTTCACTGGATCCTTAAGCTAATTTAACAAAATCATGAAGAATATCCTGTCAGTATCCCCTTTCACGTAAAGAATGTAAATTACGTCAAGAAATGATATTTTGTACACTGAAAGGTAAGGTTCCTATTTTTGTCAAAAGAGGTCATATGAAGTCAGATTTTTGTAGCGGCTAGCACTCCTTGACCCATCTTTCATAATGACATTTTATCTGTTTTCCTTTTCAAGATTGTTGTCATGAAGTTGGCAATCTTCTTGTTTTTTTCGTATATTTACATATATTATACCATAAGGAATCGGGACAGAGAAAGGGGACGTTTGGGTACCTATAAGCCGGTTTAATCCTACCGGTAGGGTTTGCTAGTACCGATACCAAGTCCGGATGTCACGAGTTCCTATCGTTGTTTACGTTTGTCTTCACATATATTAATATGCAACCATAGACAAGAACGTTTTTTAACTTAATGTCATGATGTCTTCACATAATCAGTTACTATGGTGTATTCTATCAGAAATTGAAGCCTTTTAATAACAAAATATTGAAATAACTGTGAATTAGTTTCTGCCTGTTTTATTTTGATAAATCCATGTATCTTCATTACTTTCATCCAAAATTTCTCTAATCTTACTGTCTGGACAAATCCTATTTGTTCAGAAATTTGAACACGAAAACAATACTTTTAGATGAATTATTCGGCTTTAAGCGATAGACTACTCCTGTTTGCGTCTTATGTAATGTTTTGTAGACATGACAATCAGCTGTCACACAGAGGACGTGGAAAAAAACAGAAATGTAAAGGGTTGCTTTTAAGGGATAAACCTGGGGTAGGAGGAGATAACTCTGTTTTTGATTACTTACACAAACAAATAGAATCATTACACTAGGTATTATGAAAATTTTAAAATTGTAATTTTTTTTTCATACAGCAAACAAACATTAATTTTGTCATGAAAACTAATACCCAACATCCAGTTATTTATAATGAGTGCATTTTACTCTACATTTTTGCAATGCTATTAAAAGATTATGAAAATACGTAAAAGTCGGATTTCTTCCAAGGGAGGTTATTTATAGCACAGATTCTGCAATTTTATTGATATTTTACCCACTTAATTCTAATTAAGACAAAAATGGGACGGTAGAATTTTCTAAAATTTTAATATGTCTTACATATACAAGTTTTCTTTCTATTCTCACTTTTTGATCAGAATTAATCGACAGAATTTTTTACAAGAAGTTTTAAAAGTGATCAAAATAGAGTATAAATTTCAGCTATATTACTCGAAACAACCATGTATTTCAGTTCAAACTATTTAAATTTACTATCATTATTCATGCTTTCATACATGTCTAAACTACAGAATTTGCATTTGAAAAAAATTTAAATCAAATACAAATTAAATTTGAGCCAATTTTATACACCACAATCATGTCCTGAATGGGTCAAATAATATGAGGAAACAGGGTATCTTTGATGACCACATAAAACAGGACGTAGAAATTGTTGAAAATTGCTGAAAGTTGGCATGAACATGTGTAGTTTCAATGCTGAAAATATTAAGAAAATTTTTAAAAAGTATTATTGATATACATCCCTGTAGAAAAATTCATTGCTAAATAACGAAGGTCAGTAGTTATGTCAATAACTGTATTGAAGCATGAAACTTATCTTGCTCCATGTAACAAGAACAGACACATATCACACTGAAGTTCAAATAATAGACAAGTGCTTCGTTTCTACCAACTAGATACCATTTTACTGTTGAGATTTGTATTAATTTGTATTAGATTGTCTCTAATACCTTCTATTTCGAAAATGAGAATAGATCCAAAGATTTTTACCGAAACAAAAACACCAAGTATGACAAAACCGTGGTTTTTAATGGGTAGTCCCTAAGGTTTCCATGCTTGGAGCAGATCAAGATATTCTTTCACTATATTTTTTTATTTAACTATTTTCAATCAGATTCTTTTCCTTAACTATTTGAAGGAAAAATTTTTTCACTGATCCATAGTATGGTTTGTTGTAAAGACGTAAACAATAAAGTTTTTGTTATTTAGTTCCGAGGAAGTGCACTTTAGTAAGAAAAAATGGATAATTCACTGTAACTTCATTACTACATGTATTATACAAAATATCACGCTAATCTTGCTGTCATGGAAAATCTTACTTGTTAAGAATTTAAACATGAAGCTGACATATTCAACAAAAGTATGTTACAAATTAGATGCATTTTTTGGCTTTAAGCGATGGTACTTGTCTTATTTACGTCTTCTTATGTAATATTTTCTATAGACATGACAATCAACTGTCATACAGGGGACGAGAAGAGTACATAAATATCATCGATTTGCTTTTAAATGATTACAAAGAATACAAGGTATTATCAACATTTATCCATGGAGATAAGTTAATTGCATAATAGCAAAGCTCAGTTATATATAGTAATGTCAATTATAGTATTAAAGAATTAAAAAAAATGATCAAAAATCTAAATCCAAAAAGCATGCACATCTTTTGATATGTGCAAAATCAACCTGCAAAATAAAAAGAGCCCTCGGACTAATATGGATGTCTCAGGATAATAGGTTATATGATATGCAAATGACATATCAAAAACTATTTAGCATATACATCAACAATTGACCAGTTTTACTCTTCTTTATCTCATATAAATTAATCGAAATCATATATTAAAAACTAAATTATTCCTATGTAAAATGTGTGTTATTACACTCAGTGTCGTTTCAATGGGATTTGTTTCAAAGGGAGCATGTTGGTTTTATTTTTGACATCATATCTTAATTCACTGAAACTTCGGTATTTTGTATTTCATTATGTTGTTTTTGTTTCTAGCGTCATTGTTTTCTGTGTTCTCGTTTTGCCCTGTCTTTGGACTTCGATTTTTGTGAATTTTACTCCTTTGTTCCTTCGGTATTCTACTGCCGTTGTTAAATAGACTCAATGTAAATCACTCGCTATTTACTAAAATGAAAAATAAAATAAATTCTTATAAGTATAGCCACGAAAAAAAGCTTTTGCCACCTCACTTTTTTTTTTCTTTCGTGTGTGGACATATGAACAGATATTTCCCTCTTGTTT
>MJUU01066111.1:55350-86894 GCA_002080025.1 Modiolus philippinarum | reverse complement strand
TTAAACAACCACAGGGCACTCATCGAGTCAATTGTAAGAAAACTTGGCAAAATAAAATTATGAGATGTGGTCACAATAAACAGGTGGTCAGAATTACAATTTCAGATTACAAAAAATAAAAAGGCCAAAACATGAAAGTGTGATAGCATATCCATATGAGAGATTCTCTCAAAAACAAGTTCACCATAACTGAAATGTATAAAGAGCATACATCTCTCTCACGGGGAATCTTTTTACGGACTCCACACTGCAGGAGAGACAAACTCCAGTCTAAAATTATCAATGAAGGGATATGGAGTAAATGCAAATGAGACAAAGTCTCTACAAATACATGGTAAATAAGCAATGGAACAACGCTTTTATTGTTGTTCTTCATCTTGAAGTCGCCATGAGGCCTTCAACAATGAGCTTTACTCATACCTCATAGGAAGTTCAAGACGGCCCCTAGCACCGGTTTGAGCGGAATTCATTGCTAATTGTCGAGCAACGCTACATCCATGCTTTTTTTTCCTAATGATCCATGGATGCGGGATCGTCAACAAACTTAAAGTTAACTGGCGAAGTGTTCTTACAATCGCTGTCATCCACTGCCCGACAAAAAGACGACAGAAGACGATCACAACATTTAAACAACCACAGGGCACTCATCGAGTCAATTGTAAGAAAACTTGCACATCTTTGATATGTGCACAATCGATCTGCACAATAAAAAATTTCAATCTTAAAAACTCTAGGAGAAGTTATCCGGACAAATGGTGAACCCACTTGGTGACAAACGGACGGACGGACTGAAGTACCAGTCAAAAACTATAAACCTTCCGCAACTTCGTTGCATGGGGTATGATAAGCCTACCTAGCTATATGTACCAAAAACGGACACATAAATTATCGCGTTGAAGTTTAATAACTAGACAAAAGTTCCAACGTTGTACCATTTATGTTCTATTAAATCCTCTACAATACCTTCTAATTCACATGTACAAATGAGAGCGGAACAGATCATGCACTCTTCGGAGGCACCTGATGATACATTTTTTTTTTTTGAGTTCGCACCTCTAGTGTGTGTGGGGTTATTTTTGTGTAATTGGGTTGAGTTTATAATGTTATCTCTATTTGTGCTGATTTTGAATTGCTTTATTTGTTTGGAATGTGATTTTAGAATTTCCCGAATTTTTCAATTTTGCCTCGGTATTCGTTAGACGATGTATTTACTAATTTACAATTAAATTTTATTTTATTACAATCCAACCCTTACATTGAGACATTTGTAGATGATTCACCATAATACTATTAATATGTATGTATATATATGTATGTCTGTCCGTCCGTTGTATTTTGTACACTGAAACATAACTTTACTTCTTTTGTCAAGAGGTCATATGAAGTCAGGCTATCATGTTTCAAAGATATGACCTTTCTTGACGATTTGATCGATATCCGCGATAAATACATTCTTTAGTTGACGAATACCTCTTCAAGATAAACTCCTGATAGTTATTTCAATTAAGCAGCTCTTTGGGCAACTTCGAATTTAATCCGTGTCTAGATTTTCAGGTCTTTAGAGTTTCAGTTCCGTCGGTGCTTTGATTAATTTTAGCCTCAAATCATATGTTAAAAATCTTTAATCTGACGTCTTCAATTTGAATTGTTGGTCAATTACTTGTTTTTTTTATGTAGTTGTAGAGAATTTATCCGATGTGCATTTACATCATAATCTTTCTTTGTGTGTTTTGTTGGCAAGATACGGTTGCAACCAAAATAAAACACGAACTACGGTTAGTAAAGTTTTCTTTTCTTTTGGTGGGACGTTGCTACGTTTGGAGCAAAAACTTCTTGACCATTATATATTTTTTTTGTTACAATATAGAGAAAGAAAAAGCAATGCTGTACTGCAACGAAGCAGCTTTGTGATTTTCTGCATAAAATCCAATTTAAAATTTTGGTACAAGGTTCTTTCGATAATTACTACGTAATTTACTCTCCAAGTGATGGATTATATTATATACCAAAGAAGTAAATTTGAAAAATTTGTCTGTTATGCATTTGAATAAAATCGTCAAAAATGTCATCGATTATGTATGAACTGCTTTGAAAACAGATTTAAACAAGATATATATATGTATATTTTTATACAAAACTCGGTAAATTGATAATGTTTAAATAATGTTTTTTTACTAGATTTACATTTACTACCGAAATTGCATATTCAACACGGTGGTTATACTTCAATAGCAGGAAATGCTTATTCTACGGGTGCAACTGAACGCAGTCATGATTTTATATGTTGTTAACTCATGTTCTACTCTGTGCCAGCTATTTTGGTATTTTAAATGATGCAGTTGTCTTTGGTTAATTCTTTAGACTGAAGATTCGGGTTCAGCTACTATAAATTGGAACCATGCATCTTAAATAATTTCAAATTGTTTATGTGATCTGCGTTTAACATCTCAGTTTGGTTTTCCATGTTTCAATTCAATTTTAAATATAATAAGATAAATAAAAAATATGATTTTTACCTATTTGTTCAGAAATTTGAACATGGACCTGACATATTGCATGAAATCCATTGCTTATCAGATGAATTATTAGGTACTGCTCTTATTTACGTCTTGTTATGTAATGTTCTGTAGACATTTTCTTTGTTTGGGTTTTAGTGCTGCTGATGAGGAATAAATTTCCGAAATGGCCATACAGCTCATTGCAGTTATTGCAGTTAAAGTTTAACATATGTGTTATGGTCTCAGGTTCATTTACTCCATAATCTTTTGTAAAATATGTCAACCATCTGTCATGCAGACAACGAGGAGTGAACAGAAATGTTATAGGTTGCATTTAAATCAATAGAAAAGTATTAATTCCATTTATCCATGGAGATATATCATTGCTAAATAAAACTGCTCAGTAGTTATGCATAATGGTATTGTAGTATAAAGTTTATCTTGATACATGTACAATGTAACACTGATGTTCAAATACATTATATTGTAATAGTAATATGTAATAGACAAGTGCTTCGTTACTACCAACTACATACCATTTTATAGTGAAGATTTGTATTAAATTGTCTGTTTTACCTTCTATTTCACAATTAAGAATAGATCCAGAGATTAGTACGGATATTGAAAACACCTAACATGACATAAATGGGATTTTAATTGGTAGTCATACAGTTGCCATGTGTGGAGCAGATTAAGATATTCTTTCAATTTTTTTTATTTTATTGAATTATTTTTAATCAAAAAAATTTCTTAACTATTTGAAGGGAACAAGTTGCTGAATGTTTCACTAATCCACAGCAGCATGGCTTTGTTGTAAAAAAGTAAATACTTAAGTTTCTGCAGTTTAGTTCCGAGCAAGTGCACTTTAGTTCAAAAAGGTGGATAATTCACTGTATTTTCATTACTATTGCACAAAATATCTCACTAATCTTGCTGTCAGGGAAAATCTTTTTTGTTTAGAATTTATACATGAAACTGACATATTCAACAAAAATACATTACATATCTGATGCATTTTTTTGGCTTAAAGCAATGGTGCTGCTCTTTTTGCGTCTGATTATGTGATATTTTCCATAGACGTGACAATCAAATGTCATTCAGGGGACGAGAAGAGTAGAAAAATGTCATCGATTTGCATTTAAATCATTCAAAACTATACAAGATATTATCAATATTTATCCATGGAGATAAGTTCATTGCTTAATGACAAAGCCCAGTTATATCTAGTTATACCAAATAGTATTAAAAGTATTAAGCTTATCTTGCTACATGTAACAAGAACAGACATTTGGGTTTAATTAACAGAAAAATTATTCGTTATTTGTAACTTGATACCATTTTACATCTATAAATTCTCTGCAATACTCTTTATTTCAGAAATGAAAATGGACATTTTTGAGAAGATCCAGAGTTTATTACAGAAATTACAAACACAGACTGTGACAAAACTGAAATTTGCTATGGTAATAAACTGGTGCCAGCGTGGAGCAGATCATGCTTACCCTTCGGGAGTAACCGATGATATCTTATCATAATAACATAACATACATGAAAAACCTTAGAAATTGTATTTTGTACACTGAAAGAGGTAATATAAAGTCATGTTTTGATGTTTCAAAAAGGAAATATGCAAAATTACGTTTCTTGACAATTTGATTGATATTCTCGATAAATACATATGAAAAAGAATGGAAATGAGGTAAATGTCAAGGAGACAACATCCCATCCCATCTCCAGGCGAGAACGACCCAAAACAAAGCATCTAGGGGTCACCGTACGGTCCTCAACACAGTGAGGATCCTCACACCATATACCAAGCCCTAAATGGCCCCAAAAAGTTATAAAGTGAATAAAACAATGGAAACAAACCACATCCAATAAACCAAAAACGTCAATAAACTAAAATTTTTGGGAAGACAAGGCCAAGCTAGTGAGTTAAACTAGTTTTTTTAGATCCAAACCCTCCCCTATGTGTGGTGAATTTCTAAAAATGAATACACAACAAGACTCACAATAACTAGACTTACTGTGGCCCAGTGGGCCACGGATACCCCCGCCTCTGCCTCTTCCTGCATTTTCTTTAACACCGGGAAAAAAGGAATTATTGGAAAACAAAATACAGAGTCAAATCTATAATATGTAATTAAGGTCCTTCATAATTTTCACGAAGTTCTGATCAGTGGTCAAGGAGGAGTTAAGTGGATACCAGGCATTCACCATATGGTTTCCATTGAGGTAAATGAGCTAAAATGACAAAGTCCAAAACATGTCAAAAATCTGCCAAAAAAGGGGTAATTGGAAAACAAAAAGCGTAATGCACATCTACAACATGTAATTAAGCTCCTGCATAAGTTTCAGGAAATTCCGATCAGTGGTTTAGAAGGAGTAATGGATAGCAGCTGTTGGGTACAAAAAGACGGACGGACGAAATGACGGAAGGAAGGAAAGACGGACACCATGAACATTATATACCTCCCGGAAAGCGGTAGGTATAAAAATCAAACTAGAAAAAAGTCCAATCAAGACGAGTACCTTTACGATGCAGCACATAAAACACGAAGACAATACACACGGGTACTGTCCTGACAAATGCTCACAGCTACTGACAGCTAGCTAAGGAAATAATTTCCGTCGACTTTGATATCAAGCCTTCTTTTTCGTATAACAACATTATCAATTATGAAAGAAGAACATGATATTGTGCAATGCCAAATACTGCCAATGTGAGGAATTGTTTTAATTTGGTAACGATGTAAACCATTTGGAAGCTGATCAATATCTTTGCCAACAAAAACCATAAGTAATGATTTTACAACAATGCTGTATTTATATCATTTATGAATAAGTTTCTGCAACGGGTTAATAAGTTTGGAAGGACAACTTTTGAATTAATGCGCTTTGTAAATGATATTTCATAGAAGTTTGAATGTGTAATGCCCTGTTGTATAAGAGCCCCGCTTGTAGAATCAAATTTCCTTAATAATTCAATGTATCTATAATAAAATTTAGAGAATGCTTTTATCATTGTATGACATTTGAACATGTACATACTTTAGTTGACGAATACCGCTACATGCTACATGTAGATGTACATTCTAGATACAATCTATTTTGAGATTAGGGTACGAAGAACAAAATATGAAAATTTCTATTGTAACTTATTTACGCACCAAAACACGGATTACATTAAATACCAATTTAGTCAATTTAAAATCTGTGACTGATAAGTGCATTTGAATTTAATTTCAAGAAATGTGACAGTAAGTTAACCTAATCAACCATTAACAGATTCAAACAAAAAATATTAGAAAACGCGGTAATATGGGTAATATTTATACATTTGCATTCTACATGTCTATAGCGTTATGGGATATATGTTCCCCAGATGACAGCAGATCATTCACAGAATAAATATATTTCTTCTCTATTAAATTCGACTTTGCTACTAGAATTACAGCAAATGTTTATTTTGCAAGTGCATCTGAAGTTACCCATGAGTCACAATTCGTGTTCTTCATCTGTATGGGTGTCTCCGTTTTTTTTTTATTATTTTGCGTAAATATGTGTAGTTATTTCAACTTTTTTCCAATGTTGCCATTTTCTTTTGATTTTTCTTTTTTGAACTGACGATTTCGCTTCACCCACTATGAATTGTAACTATACATCTTAATAAACTTCAAAATTATATTTTATGATTTGTGTATAAGGATGTTCGATGGTCAATTTTAAATACATCGGCCAACGAATACTGAAGCAAGAACAGGGAAATGAGAAATTCTAAAATCATAAACCCAAAATAACACCAAGACATATCCAACACGAATTGAGACAATATGACAAAGACAAAACAAATAAACAAAAATGAAGAAGAACGCCACATAACTAAAGCACTAGCCATGCTAGCAATGTGAAATAACAAGTATTTCAATTAAGTAATTTAAGCCCCAAAAAATTTATGTTACCGAATGTAATGTCTGAGGTACAAGTGTTCAAATATACAACTGTTCAAATGATATGGCGGGAAAGTGAACTCCTCTTCATTTTGCATAGGTATAACATGCGAAATGTTATCCAACAATGTGACAAAATAAAACCAATTGAAAAAAAAAATATGAGATTGCTCCAAAAGATGAATAAAATGAAATTATTGAAAAAATTAGGGGGTCGCCGGGCAAAAGATTATTAAGCTTTTAAATGGATAAGACCAGAGAATTTAAAAAATCCGACAGAAATACAAAAAAATGCCCAGGGAAAATCAAAAACATCTAAATTATTTTCTCAATGATTTAATTCGATCTTAATTTATGATTTTTACCGTTACGTGCTATGAAAACAATATTGAGTAAACAAACAATTAAAAAAGACAAATACTTTGACAATATTTAACATTGCACCTTTGTCGACTTTATTTGCGAAATCTGTTCAACTGAAGTATATAGAAAGTTCTCAATCCCCCCCCAAAGGAAAGATATAATAATAAAAAAAATAAATAAATGTTGGCATTTGGAATCATATATTTTACATTTGCAGCTCATCTTACCAACAAATTGTCTTTCATATTATATAGAGCTTTGTGCAACACTATTTTCTATATTTCATATAATACTAGTATATCAAATCACAGACAACGTTTTTACTTAATTTTATGATATCTACACATAACTTACACGCCATTGTGTTTTCTATCAAAAATTGAAACTTACCAGTCACAAAATACCGAAATTATGCACTGTTAATTTTGTTTCTGCATAAGGCCATTTCGACAACGCATGTCCTAATGGTACAGATCAAATAAAATCAAAGAATAAATTAACAAAATGGTATTAATAAAAGGCCAAAATCAGCTAAGACTAGATTCCTTTAGCACTCTTTGATCCATCTTTCTAAATTACGTTTTGTCGTGTGCTTTTCTTTTTCCAAGATAGTGGTCATTGAGTTAGTAGTCTACCTGTATTTTGTTTAAATGTATGTTTATTATACTATGGGGAAACGGGATAGAGAGAGGGGAGGTTTGGGTACCCATAAACCGGTTTAACCCTACCACTGGCTTTTGCTAGTACCGGTACCAAGTCTGGCTATCCCGAGATCCTACCATTATTAATATTTGTCTCTTGTTTTCATAATTGTTTTTCTAGTGCAGTTCGCTTATGAATTGTGGCATGTGATTGTAGTTCCCGGCCATTGTAGGTGTTTACTGATATCCTGTTTTTGTAAGGACTGACCTATGCACGAGGGAGATACTCATACGTTTTTTGTATTGTTTTCTAAAATTTAGATATTGCATTATTCAAAATGAAATCGGTTATCACTTTACTTTCTGTCACAAGTGAGGGCTTTTTCGAAAAGGTATTTTATAGCTAATACACAAATGAGTGTATTGCATGCTACCAATAGTCTTAACATTGACATAAAAATGGAAAACAACAATAAGTATGTTATCTGGATTTTGACATCTGCTTATCGTATATTCTAACATGGCCCTTTTTAATCGTCAAGTATAATACCCGATAACTATATATTTCGCACATGCGCAAATAGTTTCAGAATATGAGTAAACGGGATAAAAAAAATAATATTTTTAATTTTGTTCGTTTTAGTTTATGAAGGAAATAAAGTTTAAGACCATTTTTGAACTAAATCATGCCACTCAGACACGTAAATGTGTATTGGTTTGCTTTCGATTTTGAACTTGCATTTGTTTTGAAAACGTCAGATTGTGTATTGTGACGTCATAGACACAGATAGCAATGGGGAGAGGAAATCCACCTTCTCTTCGGTCGCTTCAGAATGGAAAATGCCATTTTCTGTTATATTAGAATCGAAATAATTCATGGCAGGTATATGGTTATTGTCATTTAACCATGGGCTGGGCCTTTATATTCGTAAATTTAACCCCTCGCTAATGCTCTGGGTTAAATTCGAATATCAAGGCCCAGCCCATGATTAAATTTCCAATAACCATATACCTGACATGAATTATTTAATAGCTATAATCCCGTGAGTCAGAAGATGAACCACAGTGAACAGCGAACGAGCCCTAAGCTTCATATTCTGGCGAGAAGTATATTTTACAATATTCCAGCTTTCAAATTCAGATAGATTCTTCATCTTATTAAGATTTATTTCTTGCGATAAACGGATAAAAAGGATATTGCTTGTCAAAAGCTGGGAGAATTTCTTGACAACTCCAATTCAACATCTTGACAAGTTCGGGTCAACGGGATATGGCTTTCGCGGAAGTGTTTTTAGGGCTGAGATAGGATAAAAACGATAAAAGCGGTGTTCCCATTACTTTGTTTTACATCGTATTGTAGAGAGTTTTTCTGTTGTGCATTTACTCCATATCTTTTCGTTATTTATTTATTACTACTACTTGGGCCGATTGTTCATTCAGCTGCAAATGTTAACTTTTAAAATAAATTGTTAGAATAAAGTGCAGCCTGAATAAAAGTAAGAGTGTTGAAATAACTCTTCCTTTGAATTGACTCAAGATCGTTGGTATGCTTGTCGCATCTAACCCTTTTCAGTCTCATTTATTTTTCAATTGATTGAATGACATAACTGAAATACTGCTTAGCAGATATAAACTCTAAGTCTGTAACCAATCAGACAATAGATTCATCAGATGTATCCTTAAAATTCATTACTTTTTTGTTCAAATGCATATCATGAAATTCTTTGAGAATATGAATTCTTTTTTGAATAATCGTGTGAGTAAAATATTCTCTTCCATAATTGTGAGCTAATGGTAGCTGCTAATTTTGTACAGAAATGTGTCTTCATATGTAAGAAAAAAATAAAGATCTTTATTAATACTTTGTTCAAAATAGTACAGAAATTTGTTTAAATAAAATACTTTAAGTTTACATTTTAACTAGAAATATCCATTTGACAGGCATCGCTTACCAATGCAATATTGGCTTATATATTTCGTTGTCAACAGTGAACAAACAAGGAAATATTAATAATAAATAAACAATAAATAAATAAATAAAAAATTGAAACAAATAGAGAATAACAATAATCACAACCATGTTAACGGTGTATGGGAATGTGAATGACGGTGAAATCTGTACACCATAGTCTGGTCTCTTCTGTTTGTTCTATTGGAATATGAAAAGAGCATGCGCACTTCCCGCCGGAAGTATGCCCCGGTTATACTATAGAGAAAAAAGTTTATACAATAGTTCATGTAAAAAATAGTCCGCGCTATTGATAATACACCTCTCCAGTAAGATAACTTCGCATCCGATATATTCCCTACTGATTTAGATACGTATTTTGAATTAAGAAAATTTCTGCACCAAAGTACGAAATAGGGAATATTAAATGCAATAAAACATATGGATATTGCTAATAAGATTATAGTAAATTCAAGGCGAATAACGCTTTCTTCTGTTATTATTTTACAGGCCTTCTGACGCTTATTCCGAAAATATAGTTTCCTCATAATCAAAATATTCAATACTGTTATTACTACGAACGGAACCAAAGTAATAAGGATAGCGAATATACCATCTAACACAAACGCAATAAATCCATGTTCTTTGCTTCCAGTGCAATATGGTGTTCCAAATTTATCCCTGTATACTCCACTTAAAATAGGTTTATACAAAACTGTCACCACGGCAACCAAGAAAATAGATGCAACTATTCTCCGAGTGCTCCTTGAACTACAAATATATCGTCGTTGTAATGGATGGCACACTCCTATGTAACGTTCAACAGTAAATGCCACAACTATCCATGCAGATAAAAAACGAGAAACATACGATAAATACAGTTGCACCTGACATATCCCATTCATATCTAAAAATTCCATTTTTGTTTCCGGTACCAAGTAGGCTAGCCCCCTTCTTAGCCATTCAACTGTGACATAAAATATAAGCACTGCTAAATCGGACGTTGACAAAGCCGCTAGATACGTACTTGCGGATAAGCATCTCATATTACGAGACAGAAATACGTTTAAGCATAATGAATTTCCAACAATTCCAACAATCAATATGATTGGAGTAAAATATGCGTAAAATGTCCTCCCAGCCTTGTAAACAACAGGCAGTTCATTTTGTTCGATGTAATGGCATTTTGCTGACGTATTGGAATTATTGGTCATAAACTGGAAAAGTCTGTCTATAACACTGGACCCTCGGCAGCCAACATTTGTCAAGTTAGTCTGAAAAAAAGACAATACAGCATTGTTTAAGATAAACTGAGACATATTTTCATGGAATTTTACAATATCAATCTCCTAATGATTAAGCTAATCTTATCGTTTGCCTTATGTTTCATATCCATTTTTTGCACTCTTCATATTTTGTTTTCATTTAGCCTCGATGAATTTCACAGTACCTACCATGCTGAACAAAATGCAGACGTCATTTTTTTAAATTCAAATTGTAAATATTGATATATTGTAGTGTCCGTAATATCTTTGTTTATTTATTTTATAACCCTTTTCCTGAAATATCAATACACCATATAGCTGAAAAATTATTAAAATTGACGTGAAACAACATTCAATTAATCAACTTCTATCACAAGGTGTCAAGGAATAATCTACGAGTTTATGATCTCCAATTGTGTTTCAGTAACGTTATTGCTATCCCAAACGACTCCAAAACCCAGAACCAGTCCTTTGAAAATGCGGAATTCACCAAACAATTTTAATTACAGGATTTGGAAGGTGTATAAAATATCTTTTTAAGACGGCAAACACGACCGTGGTTGCATAACAAAATCTGCACCTGTTCAGTTTTAGATCAAAACTTGATTTGGAATAATTTTGAGAAAGGCTTGAAATATGAGTGGAAACGACAGTTTTAATTATCTTATACTAAAAAATCAAAAACTTATTATATTCGAAGGGTTGAAATTCGTTTTTTTTTTATTTCATCAGACTGCAATTTATCTGTAAAAGTACTGCAGACTAAATTATATAATTTATATGTATAATATTAGAAAAGAAGCTTTTTAAAAGCACGTCGAATAATTGAGAAAGCCTATAGACAGTATTTGCTGCACCTTCCGATTAAAGAAGATTTGTTCGAAACTAAGGAATATCTCCCTCATGCATAGCTCTGTCCTTAACTGGGTTTTGGCTTTTCTATTTAGATTCTTTTGGTCATTTGGTCTCTATCAGCTTTACATGTTTTTCGGTTAAGGGACTTCCAAATGTTTTGGTTTGATCTGCACTAATGAGAAATAAGTTGTCGAAATGTGCATGTTCAGAAAAAATAAACTAACACTTACTTTGGTATTTTGTTATTTTTAACCACTGGGTTGATGCCCCTCCTGGTGGACTGTAAATCCCCGAGGGTAATAATCAACCCAGTACTCAAGTCCCTCGGTTGCCGATGTAATTTAATTCTAACATTTGAAACAAACATTTCAACTGCGTAGCTCTTATTTTTGTGAGAATCGTTTAGGTTTGTGCATTTTCCCACGTCGCAATTTTTTGATTTTTATTATCATTTTTTTGCCTGGTTTCCTGGAAATAACAAGAAGCCAGTAGTTCCCACCAAAAAAAAAAAAAAAAAAAAAAAAAATCACCAGTCACGTTGCTAAATTCATGAAATTTTGACAGTACCCTTGGATGTAGTCCTTTTTATTTTCCGAGCACCCACTCTTAATATGTTGAAAATCAATGACGTTTTTACAAAATTTATTAGTAAAAATAGTGTAGATGATTAGGAACCCTTACATTATTTAGGATTGGTACCGACAATCCTGGTGGGCATGCTATGCGAACATAACTGATTCATCCTTTAATTAAAATGTCAAAATTGACATCAACACTTTGAAATTGACGGGATTTACAGTATTATTTTAATGGCTTGAAGTTACTTGTATGTTATTATTACGGACGTTTCAATTAACTCCTTGATTTATTTTTTATTGTTTCACATAGAATTAAAGATATTTCAAAACAATATTATTTCATTACTTCTAATGAAAAGGCAGGGCGTTGAGTTGATATGACTCCCATTTGGGTCGTCTCTTTTACACATTCCCCGTTTCCCTTCTTTTTTTATAGCTCTGTCCTTAGCTTGGTTTGGCCCTCCATTTTAGATCATATTGGTTATTTGTTCTCTATCAGCTTTTACACATGTTTCGGTTTATGAATTTCCAAATGTTTTGATTTAATATGCACTTTGTCCAAATGCGCATATGCAGAAACTAAATTCACAGTAACTTCGGTATTTTGTTATTTTCTAATCAACAAATTTAAGTTATATTAATATGCCTATGGTACATATTTATATAAAATTATGTCATTTATTAAACAATCTGCAAATGATGAACATATAGGTCAAGGTTGTATCCTAAAAGCAAGGTTATACCGCCTGATCAAAGTTCCCTAATAATCTGTTATAAGTGTCTATTTGTCCTTGAAAACGAAAAAGGTATGATTATCCCCTTTAAGATAAATTCTCACGGAAAGAGACTGTTTTGAAGATATGCCAGTACATTATTTCGTTTTGGAAACTATTCATTACAAAGAAATGAAATTCTAGATAATTATAGATTGCTTAAGTTAAAGACATAGTTTCTATAACGAGAACTAAGTTGATTATGAAATTTCTCTGTTCGAGTTAAATAAATTTTGCAAATGTTAGAAAACAAAGGTTGCCGAGTTTTTAAACATTTTGAAATTTATTTAAAGGATGTCAGAAATTTCATAATTAACGTGTTTAATTTGTAGAAAAATTTTTCACTAATGACAAAATACAAAACACCGAGGATTGTGTTCCGATTTTGCAGGAAATTTCACGTGAGTTGTTTTCTATCTAGAAATGTGAAATATTTTTATCTCATCGGTCAGGCGTTGGTAAAATTTGCTATAAATTAGAGAAAAATAGATCTATGTCATTTTTTCTCAAATTAAACAGCCTGACACAGCACTCTGAGAGAGAACTAAAAACAAAACTTATTGAAATCGTAGTTTTGGCAGAACTTATTTCTAGTCCGTGCATACATTTTTTAAATCAAACTCTTGATTAAGTTCAAGACCACTAAATCATACGAACATCGTATTACATATTTCAACGTTCTTGTCCATGAAGACTTTTAAAGTTTAACCCTTTCGACAATCGAACTATGGTAATCAACGACTTGAAAGGATAGATTCTTTATTTTTAATTCTATACATATGCTGGATGAACAGATTATTGCTCAAATGTATCTAAAACATTTTTTTTCGACTCGATGACTCGTTGTAAACATTGAGCTATCAAGGAAAAGTCCTGAGAATGTTTAAACGTATTTGACACAGTTTGCGGAAACAAATAACGGAAAGGGTTCAAAGCGTGACTTGGCATACAGTTTACCAAAATATATGTGACTGATCCGAATTGTAGGAGGATTATACCGGCAAATGAAAAGCATTCCTTTATTCCAACCTGTTAATAAATTATCGGTATTGCTGACTGATTTGTTTACATTTGAAAACGTCATTTTAAGGGCATCGAAGGGCTTCTTCAAAATAAAGATAAAAGACTGGCACAATCCTTTAACTTTAGCTTCCGTTATATAGATGATATTTTGTCGCTACATTTTGTAAACAACCCTCGCTTTGGTGATTTTCTTCATTTGATTTATCCAAAAGAGCTCGAAATTAAGGATACCACAGACACTTCTACATCAGCCTCGTTCCTTGACCTTCACCTTGAAATTGACAACAGAGGGAGACTTCAAACTAAGCTGTACGACAACCGCAATGAATTCACCTTTCCAATAGTAAACTTCCCTTTTCTTTGTAGCAACATCCCAAAAGCGCCAGCATATGGAGTTTACATCTCCAAGCTCATTCGCTATTCAAGAGCCTGTGTTCGATACAGTGACTTCCTTGATAGAGCCCGGCTACTTCAACAAGGGTACGTTACCCAAAACTTGAAGTCATCTCTCCAGAAGTTTTACGGTCGAAATCATCATCTTGTGGACCGCTATGGGATATCTGTTTCCCACATGACAACAGATCTTTCCCTTTAAAGCTTAATTGTTGTTTCCTCTACCGAATTTGACTTTACTACCGGATTTGACATGTTCAATACGGCGGGTGTCTTATAAGAAGCAGGAGATGCTGACTCTACCGGTGCACCTGATCTCACCCATGGTTTTATATTGGGTCCGTGTTGTTCATCTTTGTGTGTGAGTGTCTTCATTTTTCTTTTCTGTGCTGTACCCATGTTGTGTCTTTGTTTTTTTTTCTGCCTTTTTTGTTTCTGGTGTTGCCATTGTCCTTGGATTGTTCGCTTTTAGATTGACGGTTCGGTTCTCACTTACTTTAATAACATTTATTGCAAAACCCCGTAATGAAAAACGTTATGATCTGTAAGTTGATGGGCTAAACTATGTTTTATAAGTATTTCCATAATTTTTAAAAGTCCCAGAACAATTCCACAACCCTTTCGTAATTGCGTCTCTTGTAATGACCCCAACTGGTCAGAAATGGGTAATACCAATCATCTAAATAAAATAATATCTCGGCAGGGACATAAATAAATAAATATAGATTTGTTGAACTATCTAATAATGGGTCCATTTTTACACTAGAAAAATGAAGAAAAAAAATGTGTTGACATTTTGTCTGTCTACTCCGATAAATTTACTTTAGAAATCGTTCGTACTTACGTCCGGCGAGGTTAGTGTTTAATCGTGAACAAGGACAAATCGGTACCACAAACACTTGCACTTACGTATACAAAACTAAAATTAACAGTATGATATTCAAAACAACACAAAAAACTAAAGCACTGACAGTGTGAACTCCCATAAAAACCGAGAGCGACATCAGGTGGTCCTAATGGGTTATTCTTAGAAATTTTTTAAAAACCAATATATGTTTAAAAGGGATCAATGTATCCGAAAAACTTATTGTTAATTGAAAGTATTATTTATTTGAAGATGGCGAGAAATTTTAAACTCCAAAAACACAAAGTCAATGTATCTTTCTAAAATACACACAAGCAGACTTAAGGCGCCCTGTGATGCCTTATTGAGAGGCCAGGAGCAAAATATTCATGGCCAATGCTTGTTTGCTATAGGCAGTTGTTTAAAAAGAAAAAAAAAACCCTTAACAAATCTTATTACCACTATTTACTTCGTAATAACACCACTTTGAATTATTGTTGTTTATCGGCAAATAAAAACGATATTGATGAGAAAATAAGAATCGTTAATATGGAAAGGAGCGGTTGTTAATTTCAGGCATTTACATCCGTTGCTAGGGATGACACCTTGATGACTTTTTATTGAGACAGATAAGCATAATTGATTGCAAACAAGGCTTCCTTGACGGCTAATGTGATCATCCGTTTTCTAGTTGATTTGTGGTATAACGAAATGGAAAAACATATGTATTTTTAAATTTTTTTTTATAATAAGCTTACACCGATGTCCTAAGCATCGTTTAAAAAATAACTAAATACAGAAGTTACTGTGAATTCATTTTACGCATATGCGCATTTCGACAACTTATGTCTCTTCAGTGCAGATAAAATCTAAACGTATGGAAGACCATAAACCCTAAGATGTTTGAAAAGTGATAGAGAACAAATAACCAATATGATCTTAATTTAAAGCCAAAATAAGCTAAGGACAGAGCTTTGCATGAGGGAGATATTCCTTAGTTTTCAACAAAATTTACAAAAAATTAGATATTGCAAGGTTCCAAATAGTATCGGATTTCGGGTAGGCACCGAAGTACTGACGACTGGGCTGGTGAATACCCTCGGGGACAAGCAGTCCACCAGCAGAGGCATCGACCCAGTAGTAACAAATAACTAAATACCAAAGTTACTGTGAATTTATTTTCTGCATAAGCGCATTTGGACAACTTATGTCTCTTCAGTGCAGATAAAATCTAAACGTTTAGAAGATCTAAGATCTTAAGATCAGATACTAAATTCAGAAACCCCAAGTATAATCACGACATCTTCTTGAAAACATCTTACTGTTATATTACTTACTTAGTTAGTATATAACCTTTAAAACAATATGTGTTATAGCTTTGAAGTTCGAATTTTTCCCGTTACTTTGCAAATGTCCTTTGTCACCAGTTTTATTCATGTAAAGAAATAAGGAAAAAATTCACCTTTACCCTAATGATTTTCCTCATTTCTTCGGTATTTAGTTATTTAAACCTTCATTTTAGAATTTTAAATTGCCAAAGCAGGAAGGAAATTCTTGTAAAAAGATTCATGATTATTCACAATCATTATGACTTTTACCTTCAAGTTATACATGTAATGAAAGTATACTGATTTTCAAAAGAAATATAATTATTGTCTCGGCAATAATGTTGGATTTTTCAGAGTAATTATTAATCTGAACCCCAATGAAAGAAAATTTTAATAATAACCGCTTTCGAGGCAAAACGACCGCATTGAGAGGAGCATCTGTGCACTCGTTCATAAAAAGTACAAATAATTGATCAATAAAAAACGTGATTCAACAAAATTAATCACAGGGAGCCTTGAAGTAAATCACGTCGAAAAATTGGTGAAAAAGAAGGATTTTTTTCTTTTCACAGAAGAATTCAAAACCAATTTACAGAAGGTATTGGTACTTATTCGATAAAATTTAAAGATTGTATTTCTCCATTTTGGAAACGGGAATCAATGAAAGTCGCATGAATATTTTTTTTCGCCTATATTAAGTCATAACAATTTCTTCGGCTTAGTCTACTCGAATCTAGAAGCATATACAAAATTGAAGGGAACAAAAATCAGGAAACACCTACATTGTGCAAATGCTAAAAAACACAGTCACATGCAACATTGTACAAATGAATGCATCCCCCCCCCAAAAAAAAAAACAAAAAAAAACAAACAAACAAAAACGAAAAAAACAAACAAACAAACAAACAAATAAAAAAACACAAACAAAACAAAATCAAAATAAAATAAAACAAGAAACACTTAAAAAAAAAGCAAAATCAAAAACATATAAAATACAATAGAATAACTTTTACATGGAAACTCGGTACAGTCGGACTTGATACCGCACTAGCAAAAGCAAGCGGTATGGTTAAACCGATTTATGGTTATATTATTTGATAGAATGAAATTGAACATTGGTCGCCTTTGGAAAAAAAAAATAATAATTTAAAGATATAAGACTATTAATCATGTTTTTGTAGAGACTTTGTCTCATGTGTATTCACTATATATCCTTTCATTTTTGATTTGAATCTTTGGCAGCGAATGACCATTAGACTCGAACGCGTGTTCCAGTCATCATAACGTCGGATTAAGGGCAGTAATCCACTGATATCACCGATGGCGTTTCGGTAGTGATTTGTTTCCAATATCTAATTCTGATTTGCTTACGGATTTTTGTATTCATATTTTCAATTATATACTTTTATCTTTTACCAGAATTTTATACAAGAGGCATTCAAAAGCCTGTTGTTCACTGCACAGACAATAACCTCAATGATAAATGGTCTCATTTTCTAGTGTGATAATAAATATAGATGTAATATGGCCCATTGAGTCAGAGGAGATCATCTTTGCATGTATTTCCATTAGGCTCCTATGTTAAACTATGCTTCCCGTTGGCGGCTATCTTGGATCTAATATGAACTTCATAGACACATTTTTCAAAGTGGGACATAAAAGGACCATCGTCTCCAAGTTTGGTTCAAATAGGAAAAGTAGTTTCAGAGGAGAAAATCTTTGAATGTGTTCACCAATAAGGGCCAATGTTAAACTAAGTTCCCTGCAGGTGGCCATCTAGGATCCAGTGGGAACTTGTCGGACACATTTTTCAAAGGGGACCAATTAGGGACAGTGGTTACGAAGTATTGTTTCGATTGGACAAGTAGTCTCAGAGAACAAGATCTTTGAATGTGTTTTCCCATAGGGTCCAATGTTAAACTAAGTGTCCCGCTGGCAGCCGTCTTTGATCTGATGAGGAGTTGCGGGAGACGTTTTTCAAAGGGGGCCAAATAAGGACAGTTGTGACCAAGTATGGTTCCAATTTGCCAAGTAGTCTCAGAGGAGAAGATCTTTGAACTTGTTTTCCCATAGGGTCCAATGTTAAACTATGTTGTCCGCAGGTGGCCATCTTGGATCTGATAGGAACATGCTAGACACATTTTTCATAGGGGACCAACTAAGGACAGTTGTGACCAAGTATGGTTCCAATTGACCAGGTAGTCTCAGAGAAGAAGATCTTTGAATGTGTTTTCCCATAGGGTCCAATGTCAAAATAAGTTCCCCACTGGTCGGCCATCTTGGATGAGGTCCACAACTTCCATCATGAAGATAAAATGTAGTCCTTGACATTCCAAACATGTTTGCTTAAATATTAACCTATATCTAAAATCTTGATTGAAATACAAAGTAAAATGTTTAAAGTTACAAAAAAATTGACCAATAAAGGTCAAAAACTCCTCTATGATTATTAGGATTTTCTTCAAAATTTCTAGGTGGGCAGATCTTGGTATGCTGAACATTTTTGCAATTTTAAGTTGACCTCTATCTGTTATAGTTTTTTTTTTTGATAAAAAAAATATTAGAATTTTGAAAATTTTATGGAAAACGGGCAATACGGATTTTCGGATTTTATTCAAAATTGCAGGGCAGGTAGGTAGATCTTGTCATGCTGCTCACTTTGATTACATGTCAGATTTTTGATATCTGTAACGGTTTTTGAGTTATTTGCCAAAAACAGCAATTTAGCCTTATGTGCTATTTTTAGTAACGGCAGCCATGTTCTTTGGTCCTCGAACTAATGGATTATGATACCTTGTCAATGATTCAGGCTAAGTTTGGTTAAAATTGGCCCAGTGATTTCAGAGAAGAAAATTTTTGAAAAAGTTTACGTCGGACCGACGGACGCCTACAAATGCCAATTGATGGCAATAGATCACATGGCCTTTTTAGGGCCAGGTGAGCTAAAAATCAGTTTTGCTTTGAAATGTATTTTAGTTGTAGTTCATTGTCAGTTTCTCGTTAGTCAAAATGGCCGGATAGTGTATTAGAATTATGTTTGTATTGTTTTATATCTTGTATATCGAATATTTGAGACTAAATAAATGATTATTATTATTATTAACACATGAAGTAGCGTACACAATGTCTTAGAGAAAGGGAGGTTTGGGTACCCATAAACCGGTTTAACACTACCGCTGGCTGTTGCTAGTGCCGGTACCAAGTGCTGCTATCCTGAGTTCCTATCGCGGTATTTGTCATTTCATTGTTTTTCTTGTGCAATTCCCTGGTTGATTGTGACATGTGATTGTAAAGTTCGGCCATTGTAAGTGTTTCCTGTTATCTTTCCTTCATTAATCATTACTATACCTTTACTTACAAAGTCCATTTCACGAACTTGTTTACAATTCACATTGCCTTTCTTTATACACTATCTGAGTCTACAAGAAAAAAAAGTTATTTTTAACAATCTTGTAATAAAATAACACATAAAATGTTGTTCACAAAATATATACCCTTGACTGCTTTTTTCAGCTATAGTTCTTACTAAACAAAAGTCGTCGAAATCTTGCGCGTTTCTGTATAAACACCTAGGGCTATTATCGGGGAAAATATAAACACGTTTATAACTCTGTCATTACAACAGAAAATAACATTGAATTTCACCCGCATATTACTGGAACATACCGGATTATCATTTAGTGACAACTATATATATATCATATCACTACTTTAGGATGGGAGGAAGGTGTTAGAGTATATACACACACGATGAAAAAAGTACCACCTAAGTGTGACAAACTTTACAGTTAAACGACAAGTACGAGGGAAAAAGACTTAACAGGATACTTAATGATCAAAGTCGATAATGTTTTACTTTTTATGCTAGCCTGAATTGAATCCTTGATTGCTCATTATTAAATTAATGCATATGGTGTGTGAGAACTCAATAAGTTTTATAACAAAAATTACTTTATTAATGGTGTCTATTATCCAAAGAACACAGCAATATAAACATAATCTACTAGGATGATCTTATTAGGTTATAATAAAAACAATTGTCCCATTCAAGCAGTTGGTTAGATGTGCATGCTCGCATGTTTAAAGTAAAAATTTTACTATCTTGAGTGGAGCAATATTTTTAACTCACTTCTACCTGAAGAAGAACCTTGTGTATCACATATGACGTCGTGTAGGGTAATAATTTTTTTTCGTCGTGAACGCCTTCCAACTGCAAAACCCATGGTTATACCCACACTTCAGCGGGTGGTATATAGTGATCATGGTGTACGTTCGTTCGTTTGTCCGTTCGTTGGTCCGTCCGCAATAGGGGTGCACACTTTGTGGCGATAACTCCTCCTAGACCATTCAATAGAATTTTATGAAACTTTCACAGAATGTTAAGTACGTATTGCCCTTGTGCACCATCTATTTAAAAATTTGATATTCATATGAATTTTCATTTTCCCGGATTTTTTTTATTTCTGGAATCAAATGGGAAAGCGGGGGTATGCATTTTATTGAGTTTTGCTAACATTTTCTGTTTTTTATTGGGTCTGTGTTGTTTATTTTTGTATGTGTGTGTCTTCATTTTTTTCTTTCTATCTTTTCAATGTCGTGCTCATGTTATGTCTGCTTCGTTGTTTATTCGATGTTGCCATTATCCTTGGATTGTTCGTTTCAGACTGACGGTTTGGTTCGCACGTACTTTCATACGACCGAAAAAAATGTTGTCGTTTAATGGCATTGCACAGTGGACGTCGGTGTCTGCGCGGGCGTCTGTGGACAGCATACATGTATGTAACGGACGGATTATTATCAAATGTAGATGACGTCTCTTGGCACAAATCCAAAGGCCCTGTCATACTATAACGTTCTAGTCAACGTTCGAGAATTTTTGTAAGAACGTTAGCACACGCCGAAGAAATTGAAGAAATTCTGTCGTTGGACGCATTCATACCGTCAGGCTAACGACCTACAACACACGGAAAACTGATTCATAAGTTGCCTGTTACGCTCACAAAACGTGTAACGGCGTATGGCGACGTTTCAAAGGCGTTTTACTAGCGTATTTAAGGCCCTGTTACACTATAAAGTTCTAGCCAACGTGTGCCGACGTTTGCGAATTGTTATAAGAACGTTGGCACACACCGAAGAAATTGAAGAAATTGTCTTGATGGACGCATTCATAGTGTTAGGCTAACGGCATACAACGCACGGAAAACTTATCCATAACTTGTATGCAACGCTCACAAAACGTGAAACAGCGTATGACAACGTTGCAAAGGCGTTTTACTAGCGTACTTGGCGTATACCATACGCATCCATAACGGTTTTCTAGCATTCATAGAGCGTATGTATAGCGTTTTAACAATCGTTGTAAAATCAGCTTGAAATTTTCATCTCAATGTCATTTGCAAATGTAGAAATGGATAGAAATTCCACCGAAAAATACGACAGATTTGCAGGAGGGATAGGTTTCTCAAAAATGAAAAAAAAAATTCTCAAAACAATATGTCAGTATAATATTGAAATAAATCAGCTATTTACATTACTTTGGAATTTTGTCTTGCTTTTTAACAATTAGTTTTATAATAAACGTTACTCCTTAATTACAAAGACGCCCGGTTTGCGTTCTCTACACGTTTAAGACAACTTTGGAGACACTACTACATATCGCACACATTGCATGCATAACGCATCTCTAACGTTCGTCTAACGTCTGCATAACTTATCAACAACACGTCGGCGAACGTCGTGAAATGTTGAGCATTTTTTCTTGTAGCAACATTTTAGCAGTATGCCAACAAATTTGGTGTAGGTCCTACTATTTCCGAGCAATAAGGGTCAAAGGGGCCAAACCTGCAATTTTGCAAAATATTTGAAATCTTTTGTTTCCTCTGAGTTTTTGTTAACGTAAAATTAAACAAAATGTTTAGTAGTGCTAATTTGACATATCATTTGCCGTTTCTGAGCTATCAGGCGGGCAAATTGAAACCAAGATTTAATTGTTAAAAAACCTATCATTATGTTTTCTCTTGATGTAAGATTAAGTTAGTTGCCACCAATTTTTGCTCTGCTCTTACCGTTACCAATCAATAAGAGATTAAAAGAGCTAATCTTAATTTTCGCTAGTATGTGTCTAGGTATTTAATTCGTAATGCTCCTTTATTGTGTCAATCAAATAACTATGTGAAGCTCTTTACTTTGTCCAAATTCATTTTAAACTACACTTGTTTTAATTTCTGCGCTCTGTATAGCCCTTAATATTTTTATACTAAATGCCCAATGCACTTGTGTTAAAATAGTCAGTACCTCTGGGAACTGTATCATTCCTATTTTACAACAATTAAATTGCTCTTACATGTAACAGAGTGTGACAAGGTTCTTTTTTATGTAATTATGACATTTTCATTTTACTAGTTAATATAAATACATTTACAATGAAATCAGCTTGAATATTTGTTGTCAACAACAAAATACATAAAAAAAATGTTAATATCGATCGATGTTAAGGTAAGTGAGGACAGCTGTCATGTGATCAAACCAGAGAAATGGCGGGAAAAATTTTAAATGCTCAGAATGGATTGAAATTTGACAGGAAGGTTACTAAGCATGTATAGAGACGAGTTTGGTGTTAAAAATAATAAAACGGCGACCGTTACTATGGGAACGGAAAATGGCGGGAAAATTTCAAATTGCTCCAAACTGAGTGAAATTTGGTAGGAAGGTCACTTAGTATGTATAGAAAGGAGTTTTGGTCTTTAGAATATCAAAATTACGACCGTTGCCATGGAAACAGAAAAAATGGCGGGACAAAATCTAAATTGCTTCGAATGGGATGAAAATTAGAGATAATCTTGAAATAAGATGAGAAACGGGAAAATTATAATAAAACCAGGGGCTCCAAGGAGCCTGTATTGCTCACCTGGCTTTCAGTTGCCAAAATCAAGCTGACAGTGTAAGTTATACAGTTGATCACAAGTCTCTCAAACTTTGGTGGCTCGAACAACACATCTTGAACTGTATTTAAAGTCTGATAATGTTTTACTTTATTTCTTTGTTGGGCTTTTTTTTTTACCAAAAAACGTTCTTGCTAAGGACCACTTTCGACACCAGTGTTTAAGTCGAGACATCATTTTGTAAATGGTGGTCAATGAACAATTTTCAACATCGGCTTTGAAGTCGCAACATCAATATCTATTTGGAAACCAAATTTCATTGAAATCTGACAATGTTGAATTTTCCCACTTTTTTGGCGGCCATTTTGAAAATGGCCTTCAGCGAAATTTTCCAGATCAGTTTTGAAGTCCCAACATCAAAATCTATTTGGAAACCAAATTTCATTGAAATCTGAAAATGTTGAATTTTTCCACCTGTTTGGGAGGTATTTGAAAATGGCACTCAACAAACAATTTTCAACACCGGTTTTGAAGTAGTGACATAAATGTCCACTTGGATACCAAATTTCTTGAAATCTGACAATGTTGAATTTTCCCGCCATTTTTGGCGGCCATTTTGACAATGGCGGTCAACGAATAATTTTTAACATCAGTTTTGAAGTTGCCACATTAATACCTTTTTGAAAACCAAATTTCATTGAAATCGGACAATGTTGAATTTTCCCGACTTTTTTGGCGGCCATTTTGAAAACGGTGGTCAACGAACAATTTTCAACACCAGTTTTGAAGTCGCCACAGCATGGCAGACATTTTATCAATTTACACTTAACCTTCATCTTCTATAGTTTTGGAAATAAAAGACGAAAAATATGAACATTTTGCAAATTCTGTGAAAATAGGGCAATAACTCCTACAAGGGAATTTGAATTTTCCTCAAAATTTCAGGGTGGGTAGAAATTGATATGCTGAACATTTTTGCGATTAACACTTGACCTCTATCTGTTACACTTTTTGAAATAAAAAATAAAAAATGCACAACTTTAGGAAATTTTACGAAAAAAGGGCTATAACTCCGAGATGGGTTTTGAGATTTTCTTCAAAATTGCACGGTAGGTAGATCTTATCATGCTGATTATTTTAAGTCTCAGTCAGATTTTTGATATTTGTAACGGTTTTCGAGTTATTGGTGAAAAACTGCAATTTACCCCCATGTTCTATTTTTAGCAACGGGGCCATGTTGTTTGACCTACCGCCTAATCGAACACAATTTTGAGAAGCCATATTCTGGTGATGATTCAGCCAAGTTTGGTTACATTTGGCCCAGTGGTTTCAGAGGAGAAAACGGACGCATAGTGATGGCAAAAGCTCACATGGCCTTGTAGGCCAGGTGAGCTAACAACACAGTAAAAGGGCTGAAAAGGGCATATAACTGTAAAAAATTTAATGAAACACAGAAATAGTTGTGGAAAAGGAAAAAAGAAAAAGAAAAGGAGGAATAATGTCCCCTTCCAATCCATTAAGGCAGACGTGATAAAAATATTCCGAGAACAAGCCACTGCTGATTTCAATTTTATGAAGATTATCCGGAGAAGTTGGAACAAGAAATTATGAGAAATATCAACACCTTCACATAGTCAATGTCATCCAAAATATGCCTATTTAAAGCATACAAGGTCATTTCTGTTCAGAATGGTGACTAACAGGAAATACGCTACTTCCGGTCCCGCATGTGTGCTCCTTTATCTCTTCGTAGGACCTTTGCGGGGGTCACGTGCCAAACTATCATACCACAAAATTAGAAAAGTCAAGATGACAATTTTTTTTACGAGGCAAGAAAGTATCTACTTCTGGTTGCGCATGTGCAACCCACAACTTCCTGTTTTGGTCAAGTGAGGGCTGTTTCCAGTCACATGACTGTGGTGGCATGGTTTTAGTGCTACGAAAACAGCCGTTGACATCACTTCTGGTTTTTGTACTAATGACGGCAATATTTTTTCACAGGAGGGGACAATGTTGTTAACTTTCAATGTTTGTAGATCTGTTAAAAGCCTGGTTTGCTATACTGATTTTTTTTTATTTTAAGGTATATATTTAAGTTAAAAAAATAAAATTTGAAATTGGGAAGTTTTTCTGAATGTCACTTTTTATGCCCATCTAGGGGGCCAAAAGTGACGAAAATAATTTAACCCCAATGTGCACATAATTTGGAATATTAACAAAAATAATTTACAGAAGTGAATATATTTCTAGAAATACCCTTAAAAGAACAAAGGTTTATATTCCAAACACTCTTTTAACAAAAACAATGTACAATTTGTTTTTTATATGGTCAAAAGGGTGGTAAATGGGAATTCGGTCCACAATTCAGGGGGAGGTAACTTTGACTACAAATATTTACATTTATTTTATATACACATTATATATAATATAATGTGTAAATATATTTAGTCAATTATTTACATTTAACTCAGAAATACGCCTGGAAAGGTGGCCCAATATTTATACTGGAGAAAGAGTATGTTTTCAACAGTAGTATATTTAAAAAATAGCCATTTTGAATTCGGATTATTTTTGGGATTAGGTGTCCTAACTAACCTTAATTAAATGCATTAACACCGGAAGCTATTAGAACCTTTTGCTAAGGATGAGCCGGGGAAAACAAAATGTTAATTGTAAATGTTAACAGCTTATCCAAATGAAATAAACCCACAAAAGAATAATGCTAAATACATACGAACAACTTATTAACAACAAAGCATCCAAAGTGGGTGTAAGCAAACGTCACTTCCCTTATATGGTGCAAGTAAAATCTTGCACATTATACTGGGGCCGAAGTGCGAATCGAAAATTTCCTTTTTTATGTCAACGGCATTTAATTTCTATTGATGCAACTCGATTAAATGCCTTATTCAATTCAATTACAAATTGACTGCAATAAGGTGCACATAAAGACGTATCTATATAAATTAAATGTTATTCACGTAAATAATTTAATTCTCGCTTCGCACTTCAACCCCAGTGATAATATACTAATAAAAACGTCTAGTACTATTGAGTGTAAGCATGTATTTTCACTACTACCACACATTTTGACAAAACAGATTGTTATTATATAGATCTTAACATGCACCGATGCAAACATAATATACGTGATATGAAGCCATTATGAAGCAGAATGCAACATGACTTTATTTTTCCCAATCAATTACTCGTAGAAACTGATATAGTGTATTTGCAGTTTGCTGCAAAAAATAGCATCATGCTACGAAATAAATCATCTGATATTGTTTTTATCACAGGAAACAAAAACCCTTAAAGACGAATTAAGAGCGTAAATTCCCAGATTTAACGGTTTATAATTAAAATCAGTACGTAAATTGCTCTTTTCCGTGATTTCGCTTTTCTTCTTATGATAGGAAATCATTAAGTAGGCCTATAATTACTAAAAAGCGATTACAAGATCCGGTGAAAATTGTGCTGATCAATATAACTTGAAAAGAGAGCGTTTGATTTGATCATTTAAAGTAAGAACAGTTTTGTTGCTGGTATGATATCTGTGTACATTAACATATACCAAAGGGATATTGAGTTCTGATAATTCATGTCTATACAGCTTATATATCAGCATATTCAACATTTTAGGGGGTCCGTCTAGAGAGCTGTCGGGCTCTGAAACAGGTGGTGGATGGGGAAATGCCTTGTTTATGTGGGGTAGTCAGGTCATAATGCGAAAAGCCTGTCCGCGAACCATAGTAGACGAACTGTGTGGAGAAAAGCAATGCTCTTTGCAGTATAACGATCTGTTTGATATTTTTCTAAGGAGAGCAGTCTTTTGAGGTGCTACAATCAGCTAAATTTCCTGCTACTTTTCCAGTTCCCATCAAAACTCGTTGCCCCGATTGTACTTTCCACATTCTTTTTTTTCTTTCAGAAATACTTAAATATTTTAATCGATTAACTTTTTTCGTCCAGATTTAGCTGAAATATTGCTCACTAGATGTAACAAACCGGTGGGTGCAAGGATCTTAAACTACCTATTGAGTACAAGTATAGCTTATCGTTGGACTCATGGTGACTTCTAGATGAAGGACAACAATAAAAGCGTTGTTCCATGGCTCGGTTTAATCATGTATTTGTAGAGGCTTTGTCTCATGTGCATTTATTTAATATCTTTTTATTGTTAACATGTTTACATACATGTTGAGGTTTATGCTCTTAAAATATTACATTATGGCGTGTTTGTTCGTGTTAGAATTTCTCATACGTTTACTAATTCATTATTTTTTTTTATTTTGGCTGTTCAATATTTTCATTGTTTTTACTAAAATGCTATAATCAGTACACGCGACTATTTTTGCCCTTTCAACCTAAGTTACACATCTTTCGTCAGGCTACTTAGTGATTTATATTGCTCGGTTTTATTTTTTTTTCTTATTCGCCGATCCCAACATGTGTTGCTTCAATGACAAATTTTGGCTGCGATCGATGTTGCGCAACCTATTTTGTCAAGAATACCGCTTAACCCTTAGCCTGCTGAGAAGAAAATGGGGGACCCCTCGTTTTCAAATGTTTGCAAATTTATGTTAATAATATGCATATGAGCTGAAGTCTGATGTTGATGATGGCTGATAACCATAAATCAACCATAGGTGAGCACGGGATGGGTTGGGTGGGGTGAGGTGGCTTGGCGGGCTAGTGGTCCAAACATAGGACCATGGAAAAAACACGATCTTTTGGTCATTTTTCGTACTAGTTATTGACCTGGAGGACTGTATGACACTCAGAGGCCCAGTTTGTTGTGGTCTTTGTAAAGAATTACCATATTTCTGCATAATAGCATCCTTGGTTTATTTCTGGGTAAGGTATGGTCTGGCATGGGGTTAAGTATGGGATAGGACCCCAACCAAAATCTGCAAAATTGACATTTTCGGCTTTGAGCGGCCACAGTACCGGAAGTACAAATCAGAAAGCTGTCACACTGTCAAAATTGAGAGAAGACGCTTTATTTAAGATGTGAACATCAATATTGTCCCAGTTGGGTTTGTAAGTTTTGGCTTACAGGTGACAATGGGTAGCCTACCTCACCAAAACATGAAATTTTTCAAATCTTCTTCTTCAAGTGCCGATTTTTCAAGCAAAAAGGGAACTTAAATATAACCTAGTCTGAAATTGTAGTCAGAGTTCTAATGGTTAAAATGAACACCAACACAATGACCTTTGCATTTATGGAGCGTCGTCAGTGACAAAAATGCACAGACAGTCTCAAAAACGACAACTGTCGCTTGTAGCAGTCTTAGGGTTAAGTGTACGCTAGGGGCCTTCTTGATCTGGCTTGAAAGGGTTGAATATTATTCACCTCTGGTTGAAGATCAGCAGACGATATCAATATGTAGACATATTGTCCTTGATAAACTGGAGTTTTCTATGTATCATTTGCGTTTTTGTCACATGTACATTCACTCCATATCCTTTCATTTTTTCTATATGTATAAGAAATGTCCGTCTCCTTTGACGCGTGTATAGAAACTCAATTTACGACAGTTAAATGTATGACTACTCCAACAGTTCCTAAAATTAAACAAGAATATCTCATTATGACACATTATTTAATAAAAGTACTACCCATATAATAATTTCACTTTAACTTGTCATGAGGTCAAGACTTTCATTTAAATTTAATAATATGAAGTAATCAACTGTAAAAATGTTGTTCGACACAGTTTATTAATTACATGTAGTTGTATTCAAAATCCAAACAGAGTTGAGATAATAATTTTATTCCGAGACTGAACAAACATAAGAGTTGCTTTGACACTCAATAACAAACACCAGAAAGATCACAATCATTTAAGAAGTAATCTTGTATCATCAATTTAAAAGTCTAAAAATGATTACATTAAGCTCTAAGGTAGATCACTAAAAGTAGTATTATGGAATGATTGATAAACATGAAACGGAAATACTACATCCCAAGTGTAACTTTATCCCTAATTAGTTATACGCCAGTGAGTCACGTTATATATTGCTAGTCTGTTAGCTTTAAACAACCTTTCGATTATGGGCTAAATCATATAACAGCCTTTCCCCGTGGTAGAGATGTATGCTCTTTATTTTTCTTAGATATGGTGTACTTGTACATGAGATAATACCTCATGTGTACACTTTGTTCAATTACTATTATCTAAATTTATGTCAATTCTAAAACCAAAGGATTAACTCCCTCCATCGTAGTTTTGTCCTCAGCTATATTTGATATTACCACTTATTCGGATTTTGTTTGGTTTTATGCATTTTAAACATTTTTTGAAATTATGGATTTCCTTTGTTTGGGTTCTAGTGCTGCTGATGAGGAATTAATTTCCGAAATGGCCATACAGCTCATTAAAATTATTGCAGTTCGAGTTAACATATGTGTTATGGTCTCATGTTCATTTACTCCATATCCTTTCGTGAAATATTTTCGATTATGGGCTAAAGCGTATGCAAGTTATTTTTTTACATCGAGTCTCTTCTGCTTCATCGCAGCTGATATGCATTGAGTTCCTTTATATCATCAACTTCGTTTCAAAAGTAGGTAGCCATTTCAGATAAAATGTTAATCTGGAAAACCGAGCCTAAGATACCATTAAATAGGTTGTTGATTGAGTTGTGCCTGATGTATTCATTGAAAATAAGGATTTACTACAGTAACTGTATTGCCTAACTAGTCAATGAAGGCATATGTAATACAGATGTAATAGTTAGGACACTTTTAGCACTCTCCCTGAATTATAACTGACTATGAGGGGAAGAAACTTACAAATAATAGAAATTCCTGAATGATTTTGAAACATGTTTCAAAGATTGCAATTTCAGTATATGCTAATTTGCATGTCGGCAAGGGCAATTCCATTTCAGAAACAGGAAAGGAGTTCCGGGATGCCCAAACATTTACATAAAAACTGAACACTTCTAATCTGATTTAAATACGAAAACACATAACATGACATTTGGACGATTAGACCAATGACAGATTTTTTTTTTTATGACATTCTCAAAATGAAGCTAGAGGTTGTCGGAACGACAGCTATCCCCGTACACCCTGTTTGACACCCCTGGGCATAATTTTTCCCAATATTTCTGAAATCAAACTATTGAGAGAAGTTATTTTTACAAAAAAATAATTTAAGAAAATATGGTTGTTAGGCAGAATTCCAAAAAATAAGTGATCTTTGAGACTTTCAGGAAAACCAAAAACGGGAATCAAATTTTTTGCAATCCAATTGATGAAAGTGTTTGTCCTAAATTAAAGAAACTATTTAAGTATGGTTGCTAGGTAGAATTCCAAAAATAAGAGGTCTTTGAGACTCTTTGAGGAAATATATCACAACTGGAATCAAATTATGTTTTAATCCAATTTATGAAAGTGTTTGTCCTAAATTAAAGAAGCTATTTACAATGAACTGCAAGCAAGCTTAGCGTTCGAATGTTTCTTGAGAAAGTTTCCACAAATTGTTTGTAAGCAAAAATGTAACGTTTACTTTCATTGGCTCGTGGATAACAACTAGGCGGGGCTTGCACTGAAGTGAGAAACCATAATTAGAACGTGCACGTGATTTCTTTCGTACCTCGTTGTAGATAGAATCTTAAATTTTTATAATAAGTTTTATTCTTAGGAAATGTTAAATTGTTTGACTTACATTACGATCAAGATAAAATATTTTTCCAATAAATGTAATGGCTTTCTGGCGTATTCTGTGCAAGTACATGAGTGTTTGAAACTTGACGGGAAGTAACCGACATAACTAGCAAATCTCAGTTACATAGGCCAGCAAATCTCTGTTAGATAGGCAAAGTATTCATATTTTAAAATATTCTTGTACGAAACGACATAAGTGATAAATCGCTAGAGATTGAAGAGGCATTTTTTTCTTATCTTAAAATATTCCTCCAGAATACTAATAAATAAAAGTGACAACAAAAGTCCGAATCAAAATTATACATTTTTTTACAACATACAACATAGACCGATGGTATTCCATTTATTTTAGGAGAGACCACCAAGGACTATGGCAAGTTTGTTTCATTTAACTCGGTAATTTCAACGAGGATGAGGCGCTTGTTTGTTGAACTTTGTTGGATCGTGGCGGAAATCTTGGATTTTACCAGTTATTTTTAGGTCGAAAAAAAATGTTTAAAGAGTTTTGTGGTTGGCCATTAGAGTA